>JALIGW010000003.1:159727664-159845164 GCA_023053685.1 Diadophis punctatus similis
GAGACAGCCGAGAGCAAGATAAGCCCTGAAGACGAGATTTGCTGCCTTAATGAGGCGCAGAATAAGAGCTGGCTTAAGGGTTGTGTGCCCCTGCAAACTCTGTGCATGGGTGTGGGGGTAATCATTTGAGGGCGCTGTGTACTTTTAAGGATGCCAACTGCCGCCGGTGCGGCTGGCATGGCAACATCGCCAGACTATGTTGAGCGGGAAAGCCCCCTCAGTGGCAATCCGCCCAAGCCTCCAACAGCCCCTTGCCTAAACAGCAGCTGTCTGGACCTTTTAGGTAGAGAGACAATTGCTATGCTATCTACCGCTGTGACCTGTTTCCACACGCGGCCATCTGCCAAACACATTGCTCACCTGGGGAGAAAATCCACATCACTGTCTGGCTCGGAGGAAGCCCCATGAAAGTGGACACAGGATCTGCTGTGTCCATAGTGTCTTGGAGCACGCTTAAGCAACTGCTTCCGGAGATGGCCAAGCAACGCCTGAAGCCCTGCCCTTTGGTGCCTAAGGACTATCAGGGAACACCTATCCCTATAGTGGGCAAAGACCACTTTAGTGTCCAGTACAAAGATTTTGGCGGACGGTTGCTTCTCGTCATCATGAAGAAACCCCTCACAAGTCTCCTGGGCCTTGATTGGTTTTCCTCCTTTGGGTTAACCATCGGTGGCATTAATTCTGTTAGAACTGGTCCAAACCGGCAGGAACCCACCTCTGCCCTGGGACACTACAACCATCATAACTATGAGTCAGTTTGTCCCAAAGGAGCTTTTTTCAAGAGGCAACTGGACTTTCTTGTTTTTCTTTGAAAACATTTTGCTTCTCATCCAAAAAGCTACTTCAGTTCTGACTGGATGGTGGGGACTGGAGGATTTATACTCCTTGCAGACAACTGGTCATTTGCCTACTTTTAGAGAGTTGTTGAGGTTAAAAGTGAAAAAAAAGGACCTTTGGGACAACCATGACCTGGATGACTGAGAATCTCCATAGACGATGAGTCAGTTTCCAAGCACCTGAATTTTGATCACAATACCATAGGGATGCTGCAATGCTTGTAAAACCATTGTAATGGCATCTTTTTCAGTGCCATTGTAACTTTGAATGGTCACTAAACAAATTGTTGTAAGTCAAAGACTACCTGCAAAAAACAATTTTAACATACAAAAGATAATTTATTCACCACCAAGGATTCTTCAAATCACTATACACCAGAGGTCTTCAAACTTTGCAACTTTAAGACTTGTGGACTTCAACTCCCAGAATTCTCCAGCCAGCTATGCTGTCTGGAGAATTCTGGGAGTTGAAGTCCACAAGTCTTAAAGTTGCCAAGTTTGAAGACCCCTGCTATACACAATTGCTATTCAATGGACTATCTCTTAAACTGGCCCATCCATTCTTGGTATCTGTATCATATATTTTAAAAAATATTATTTTCTGCATAATCGTAACATGAAATACACTATAAAATCATTTTTTATCCTTTCTTATTATCGCGAACTTAATCCGTTTCCTTTATAAGCGTTCAAGTTTTTCTTCTTTTCCCCCCACTGAGAGCCCATTTCAAAGGCTTTGATGGGAGCCCTGAAATTGTGGACGCAATGCTGAAAAGACCGCATCTTCTTCCACATTTGTTAGGAGGAAGAAGCATTGAAATGGAAAGATTCAAATCGTATTTGAATCGTTGCAATTGTCTTCATAGTTGAAATCTCGACTATATTGACCCATACCCAAAGAAAAAAAAATATCTGCTTACAATGCTTTTGATATGAATTTTTTAAAATTAATCATGATAAACATGTCTCATTGATTGACACATATATAATACAGGATAGGAAATTAGATTGTTCTGCATTTTTATGAGAGCACCTTATACTAGGCCAGGGGTAGGCAAAGTTGGCTCTTCTATGACTCGTGGACTTCAACTCCCAGACTTTCTGAGCCAATCATGCTAGCTCAGGAATTCTGGGAGTTGAAGTCCACAAGTCATAGAACAGCCAACTTTGCTTACCCCTGTACTAGGCCTTCGATGAGTAGGCTTGGAACTTAAATAGCTACTATGTTTTGTACTTCTCCAAGCTGCCAGCAAAGGCATATCAAAATATATATTTAAACAATAAATAAAAAAATACCTAAATTTTAATGTAAAATAATGAAGTCCCCTTTGAGCCAAGCTCAGTTCCTAAGGCCTTCATATGTACACCCATTTAGTACTTTAAGTAACAGGAAAATTATTGTCATTTTTTGGATTTTTTTCCCCAACTTCACAGCCTATTTTATAGATCCAGTGTTTCCTGATAATCCCTCATCTAGTTACTGAACAGGTACCATTTTCCTATCTACCTTTTCAAGTTAGTGCTGTCACCTAGCATTATCTGCTCTATGCATTTTCAAAAGGAATGTATAATTAACTTTGCAGTTTGAATGAAAAGGGAAATATATGTATATATAAAAAAACAGGAAAATGTATGAAAGAGTTACAAACTGGAAATGCAGATCTATCCACTTTCACATCCCTAATCCATGTATACAAAGAGCCCCTAGTATGAAGGGAGAAAATGAAACATATAAATGGTGAAGGAAGGAAACACTTAACCTTTTCACTGCCATAGCCCTCCCCAAAGCCATCTTTGGTAGACCATGGATGCATATTTTGTAGGCTGTAGGCTGTATATTGCAAACAGGTGAAATCTGGCTGTATCCTCAGATATGTACATCTGAGTGTGAGTGTATGTGAGAGAGAAGGAGAAAGAGAAAGTTAAGATGGCAACTGGATTTCTGGATGAAGTATGATGAATTTAAGACAGCTATGGAAAAGTAGATCTGTCAACTACAGCAAGGACAAGTAACCAATGTGTCTATTGATAAGGGATGGGATATAGGATGAAGAAATAATTATTTGTAACCTTAGAGGGATGAAGAGACATTTAATTTTTATTCTTTTTTCCTCTTCTCTTTGTTTAGTTGGTGTTATATTTTATAATCAAAATTCTAATACAGCGACATCTGTAAATATGTCATGTGAATATGCCATGCGAGCAAAGCCTGGAACCTTTTTGCATGTCTCTTAATTTTCTTTTGGTTTCCTCCCTCTGCACATGCCTGGTGCTATGTGCTTTAGTCCACTCCTTGTACAGGTAGTCTTCGACTTACAACCACAATGGAGCCCAAGACATTTGTTCAGAGGGTTTTCCTCCCAATTTATGACCTTGCTTGCCACAATTGTTAAGTGAATCACTGCAGTTGTTAAATTAGTAACACGGTTCTTTGATGAATCTGGCTTCCCCATTGACTTTGTTCGTCAGAGGGTCACAAAAAGTGATCCCATGACACTGCAACCATCATGCCTGTTGCCAAGCATCTGAATTTTGATCATGTGACTGTGGGGATGCTGCAAAAACCATGTGTGAAAAACGGTCTTGTAAAGGGGTGGGTTGTGGATCCTTTTGCTGCCGGTTCGCTCAAAGTCGTGCTGGGTGCGCGTGCCCGCTTTGCATGCATGTGCGCGCCCACAGCAATCAAAAATTAGCTTCTGCGCATGCGCAGAATCAAAAATTAGCTTCTGCACATGCGCAGAAGCAAAATCCAAGATAGCGGCACCCACGGACAGGCACCGACAGAACTGACTTTGTGACATCATCACTGATTTACTAACGGTTCTAAAGAACTTGTTAGAACCAGTAGGAACCCACCTCTGGTCTTGTCCCTTTTTTAGTGCCATTGTAACTTTGAATGATTGCTAAACGAACTCTTGTAAGTCGAGGTCCACTTATACACATCCTCCTAAACTTGTTTTCCCATCAGCAACTACTCACATTTTCTCACTTTCTTCTTCTTCCTTGAGTATCTCCTCAATCTTTTATGACACAGCGTAGCTTATTTCCCACTTTTCTGTCCTTAATCTTGTCTTTCTGCCTGGCACTACTCTTCCCTTTAGTAGCCATAGCTTCTCCTTATCCCAGTGGTGGGTTCCTACTGGTGCGGTCGACTCTACCGCACCGGTAGTGGCCAGCAGATGGCGCTATTTGCATGTGACAGCTCCGGTGCCATCTTCCCCAGTCTGTCGCGTGGTGCCATCTTTTTTGGGGGAATTTTTGGGCTGATTTTTCTTCCTGCGCATGTGCGGAAGCAAAATCTCACAAGGGGACATGCGTGCGCATGAGATTTTGGCGATTTTTTGCTTCTGTGCATGCGCGGAAACAAAAAAGGCACCGAAATTGCATGCACGCAAGTGTCCCCTCGTGAGATTTTGCTTCCGTGCATGCGCAGGAAGCAAAATTGCGTGAGGTGGTGCAGCTCACCGGTAGCGTGAAGAACAGGCAACCCGCCCCTGCCTTATCCCCAACATTCTTGGTCTTTTCTACTGGTTTGCAGCTTCTTTTCCAGTTTAAAATCTGTGTGCAGATTTTACTTACAAGTGTGTGCTTGTAAGAAGCATTGTGCATTTTAAATTCTGTCTTTAAAAGAAGAAAGAAGGAAGTACTTTAGATAGCAATTTAGAACAATGATATCATGGGATATGAATCAAGTAAAGAAAAACCTTTCTACATTCAAATACTTTTTCTAAAATCTTTTATTCTCCCTCCCCTCTTTGAAAGGCATCTGAGTTCCGTGTCTACAAATCTATGTGTGCTAAGTGTGCCTATATAATGCTTATGTTTCTCAATTATCCAGTAATAAGTAACCACTGAAATCTGTTGAAATGTACGATTTAGATCTGTTGCTTTGCATTTAAGAAAACTACCAAAAATGATGATATTTTGAGTAGCGTAGACTCCTACAACCAGCAACCTTCCACATATTTGCAAGTATTGCCCCCCCAGACTGACTATCTGGCTGGAAATTCTGAAAGATTTTACAGACTAAATATAAATTCAGAAAACTACCTTGTATGAATCACTTTTGTTATTTGTATCAGCAATAGACTAGAATTAACAATTCTTCATCCTGACACAGTGCCTAATATATTTCAGAAATACCCAGGACAGTCAATGTAGAATCTTACAGACCATTTTTGACATTCTGTCTTTGATGTTTAGCATAGTTGACCAAAGTTCCAAACAAAATTTCTGATCTTTCTCTTGACTGTTCTCCTAGACCTAGAAGAAGCTTGTATTTACTTATTGCAATTTTTTATTGGTGTGGCCAGTGAAATGTTATATCTACAACCTTCTGATATTTTTCATCTGTTTCCTCACCAGAAAAAAAGAAGAAAAAATTCATTAAATACAAAAAGACAGAATATCGGTAGGTACATAATGACTTTTGATTGGCAATTAAAAATCATTCATCTGGATTCATCCTGAGCCTTTGGTGGATTGTTATTATTGTTGTTATTTTGTGATTTGTCATTCAGAGTTCCAGTCCTACTGGCTCTTAAAGAAAGAAAAAAAGTATTTTCATTAAATTTAATTCAAAAACTATTTCTAGTTCAACTCATATAGCAAAAAAATGAAGGTTGTTCTTCATTTACTTAATTAAAACATATGTCTAAACTACTTTTTTAAAAAAATCTTTAGGTGATGAATAATATAAAATACAAAACATACCAAAAGAAGTAACATAGATCAATACAACAAATATCAAATGCAACATCAAACATCAGGGAAAGCTTGAGCAAAGAGTTGTGTCTTCAAAGGATGTCAAAAACACAGTACAGAAGGTGCTTAACACAGAGCTGAGGGAAGAGAATAACAGAGAATAGGTACAATAACATAGTGTCTTCTGATCATAGCATTCTGATTGACAGTTCTGCTTTAACATTTTGAATTTCAATGTTAGTTCCTCACTTTTTTATTATGAACTGGTTAAAAGAATACCATAACCTTTTCTACATTTTTTTTTTTTTGGTTAAAGTTCTGTCTTTTTGGTTAAATTCTGTCTTTTCTTTTACATTTCTCATATATTCTCTACATGAGTTTAAGACTTAAATATTCTTCCTTCATCCCTACAGATATAATTGGGCTTATCCATTGGTTAGCTATTTAATATGGTGGGAAATCACAATCAAGAACAAAATGTAGGGGCATAATAGAATGACACTGATTTGCTGTTCCCACCAAAGATGGGATACAAATTAAAAGCAGTAAAGTATTAGCTGCTGTACATGACATTTCATTTCTGGTAAGCTGGTGAAAAGTAATACATTAGTTGAGGGTAGATACATTAATCTCACCAGCTAGCTCTGTGTCCTTTATCTCATTTTCATTATACCCTTGTAAGAATTCTTTGTAAAATGGTAAAAAAAAAGGGGAAATACATAAACATGAAATATTAAATCATTTGAAACAGTTTCATTAGTTAAAATATAGTTCATTAGGAGTCAGCCTTTTTAATCAAATATTTCATGATCTTATTCTTCCCCATTTGTGATATTTCTGACATCCTAAAGTATCATTTAGAGCAATCATATATAGAAAGATAAATGCTTAATATATTGTTTATTATCTTCTGCCCTACCTTCAATATATTTGCTGTACCATACAAGATTCTTCTATTCTTTTATCCACACACCCAACCTTGTGAAAATACTGTATATCAGAATAACAGAGTTGGAAGGGACCTTGGAGGTCCAACCTGCTGCTCGGGTAGGAAACCCTATACCATTTCAGACAAATGGTTGTAAAATCTCTTCTTAAAAACCTCCAGTGTTGGAGCGCCCATAACTTTTGCTGTGATGTCCTGTGATTGTTGATTGTTGGTTGGTGTATTCTTATTTGTTTTAAAGAAACTCTTCCAGTATTATCTAATAAAACAGCAGGAACCACTTTAAGCTCTACTTCTATTGACGGAAGCTATTTGAGGCCAGCTAACATGATACTTGTTCAAATACTGAGAAACATTTGAGATATAAAATCCCCGTGTTGCTATATTTTCTTCATTTGCAGGCACTGCAAGTAGACAAATGCAAGCAGTTAATACCCTTAATTGATTACGTGCCATCAAGTTATTGTTGATTTTTAGTAACCACATAGATAGATTTTCTCCATGACAATCTGATCCTATCCTGGTATTTTTATAGTCATCATTACTATAACTAAACAAATGTCTATATTTGTCCCCTGTTCCACTGTAAGGATGCCCATTTACCAGTTTGGCATGTCAGGAATGGATGACATCTCCTCAGTCCCTCCCTAAGTCTTCTCGAAATGTAAATTCCCTGTGATTTTTGTTTCTGTACATCAAAAAATACTGGTTTTGACCTTTGCTGATAGAACCAAAGCCTTTTGGTTGACCTGCTGCCCTTAATTCCATCTTATTTATTTAGGAATGTACAGAGTGCTCCAGACTCTTATGTTTCTGGACAGTTTTATAAAACACATCAGTAGAACATTATAAACACACACACACACACACACACCATCATCATCATCATCATCCAAAAAGAGAATGGTCTCTCCCCACCCCAAAAAAACACCACACAACCTCCAAATCAATTCAAAGAAACAGACCTCAAGGATTCATAACCCACTTTAACTCAGGACCTGGGGTACAGATGGATTTTAAGGGTTTTAGGGGCATATGAAGCTTTGTACAACAATGATCTAGAGGTTGGATGTCGTGTCAAAGCAGCAAATACCTTATTACCAATAAGAATATGCAAATGCCTTTATGTCTAATGCAAATGCAGTCATTACCATTGGCTATTGTTTGTTCTGGCAGACAAGTGTGCTCTCAACTCTCCTCCCATCCTCTCTAACAGTTTTGTCACATTTCCTTTGGGAAAATAGAAATGTTTGCATTCTACATACAACTAGCACAGTAGAGATAAGAAATTATTTGATATATATTTTTCTAATGCTTTTCCTACTATAACTTCAACAGTACCTGAATTCAGAGTTGCTTGACATCTGCTTTCTGAAGTATTTCTTAATTTGGCTTTATTTCCAGCCACACAGAAAACAAATGGCTAAAGGAAAATAAATACAAAACCAACATGCTTGCTTTGTTCTTTAGTTTGGAAGAGTAATGTTGTGATGACGCTGTTCAGAACATTCCTTTGGTTTTAGACAACAGATTCAAGCTGACCAGGTTCTTAATGCAGAAAAATGGGCATTCTTGCATTAAGTAGAAGCCTGTGTCAAGTGTATATTTAGAAATGTATTTTGTGTCTCTCTTCATAGGCTTAGCTGAGGTGAATCCAACTATTTGGTTTTTGTTTATTCAGTGCTGCTTTCGTACTCCAAAAACATGCTTTTAAATTATTTCCAACCTTTACTAGGGGAAGTTTACATTATTTGTATAAAAAATGTAAACACCAGCAATCTTTCTGTTGGGTGATAGGCCCCAGTGAACATGTTGCTTAACTATCTCTATGATCTTAAGGGTAAAAAGAAAGGACTCATACCATTTTCCTGTTATTTCCTATAGTAGGAAGGAAAGTTGTACCTATGGAATATGAAATACATTATGTTCTGAAAGAACACCTGATATTTGGAATGTTCCATCAGCATTTAAGTAGACATAATATGTACACCTTTTATTCCTATTATGTATAACATGTGTATATGTGCCTTTGAGTCAGTCCTGAGCTTGGAGACTCCCTGGACAAGACCCTGCAGTTTTCTTTGCAAGATAATTCACAAGTGGTCTGGCATTGCCTTCTTTTGAGGGCTGTTCAAGGTCACCCGCTTCTTGTCTAACTGGAATTCAGAATTTCCCAATTTCTAACCCAGTGACACTTGATTTAATTGACTCTTAAAGATAATTTCCATCTGAGTAAATCTGTATGAGATTGTGTTGTATGACTACTATCTTCAATACCTGTCTTTAAATAAAGGTGAACTAAAAGAAAAAACTTCATGCTATTTTCTTGAGAGGGAGACAAAAACCAAATAAATAATGGCTATATGTATCTACATACGATACCATAACAGATCCAACTGTAATTATTTGCTACATTTATGTACAGATCTATAATAAGGTAATGACAGCTGTTTGCATTTCCCAAGAAGAAATTTCCTGATATAAGAGTCAGGACTCAGGGACAGATGTTGCAGGGAATGGATAAGGAAATGATTAAAAACAGCTGGCTGGTGCTTTGGTAAACACAGCTGAAGGAGATATAAAGCCCTGAATTGTATCAAGACGAAGACTACTGAAATAGGAGTCACTAAATGACATGAGTTCTAATCTTTGCTGTTCAGATTCATGGTGCTGAGCCATTTTGATCCACAGCTCCAAACACATTAATCTCATCTTGATGGTAATACCCAAGGGCAATCAGTCAGAACAGTCAAATCAAAATAAAGAGTAAAAATAAATGCAAACAGTGAAACAGCAGTGGAACAGAAAATAGCAACAAGAATCAGCTAAGAAGAAAATAACAGCAAAAATCAATTATTTGTTCAGCAGTGTCCAAGCCCAATTCTCACTAGACTGATAGGGACTTGATGCCTGAAATCAGCTAGAGATAGTGCCAGGTGAGTTTATATGAGCCACTGAGTTATGGAGTTACTGCTGAGATGCCTAATTCTGTATCCTACATCTAAGGCCACTAAGTATCATCCTGCCCCTTACATTTTGAAGGGTTTTGTCTACATGTTTTAATATAATGTATTAAAACCCCATGCTGTTTGTTAGGACATTCTGAGATTGCCTGAAACAGTTTAATGTCTGTGAGTGCAACAATTCCTTGCTCAATGGTGCAAGAAAGTCCTGATGTTTCAAAACAGTCACAATTGTTAATTGATTAGGCTCTTGTAATCCATCTTCTCTTCCCTTTCCTTCCACCTCACCCTGATTTAAGTCATGCGTCAGTCTAGCCACTGTATGCATTGATGAAGTAAGGCACTGTTCACAAAAGTGAACCCCTTTTAATAAAATGTGAAAGTCAGAACAAGTGCTATCAACTCTCTGACTTTTTGCTACCATGTCCATAAGACTGCTTTCCAAATGTGGCAATTTAAAATATGTGAACTTTAACTCCCAGAATTCTCCAGCCAGCATGCTTGGTTGCTAAGTATGAACAACACTGATCTATAGCATTTAACAATGCAATCATATTACGTAGAATAGCCACTAGAACCTTTGGGTGAACTTGGAAAAAGCTGGTATGAACTATGAGCATTTTTCTCGGCTTCATCTCTCTGCTGCTCTCTTGCAATTCTTCTGTATCATACCTTTAGCACCCAATTTCCCTTTAAAATCTGTTGAATCATATGATATGACTGTCGTGTATGCTGCATAATGCAGGTATTGAGTAGAACGGCACACATTTGTCTTCTTGTTTATGAAAACTCAGTATCTCTTTTTCAAATGAAGAAAAAGAGGGGGAAGGAAATCTTTGTCATCCATGTATGATATTAAGGCATCATTACTCCAGTTGCGATTGTCATTTTCTAACTGAAGCATATCAGCAGAACGCACAACCCAGATGTCTAGAGAAATCTCTTGTCCCCAAAATGTCTACATTTGACAAAAATGTAAAAAGAAGAAAGGAAAATCGATGACAGTGAAGGTCATGTTGTCTGCTTTACCATCTTTTCCCCTATGATACACTGAAGATTAAACTTGGAATGCTAACAACTGCTTTCCTTCCTTAGCTAAATTATCTTGTCCTTGTCTCTTTGGTGTGACTTTGGAGAACTCTTAATTGCATGTCTAAGTTCAAGCGTTCCTCTCTTGACTCAGTTGCCATACCTAATCAAAGAATTTCTAGTGTAGTCACAGAAAAACCTTAAACTTGTAAACCTTCCAAAACAAAACAAAAAAGCATACTCAATAATGTTTAATTTCCAGGTTGAGGTAAAACAATGATAAAAATGTGTTATTGTGCCAATAATCACTGCCAATTCTTTTTCTGTTGCCCTTACTAACCGTAACCCTAACCCTGATTTAGTCTTTCTAAGGTTTCTGGCAACCATTTTGATTTACTTTCCTATGCTTGATACATAATTTCCTTTTCAAAGCACCTTCTAACCCTCAGGTTGGTTCAGCTTTATTTATAGGGGGTGGGTTCTACTTACCTTCGCTACCGGTTTGGGGTCATGCCAGAAGTGCATGTTTTGTGCACGCACATGCGCCCCGTCTCTCCCAGGTTAAACTGATCTGCGCATGCGCAGAGGGTTATTTTCGCTTAAATTTGGCTCTGGTGGACGGATTTCAAGCAGGAGGACTGGTACGGGTGTGTGCCAAGCTGGCCATCGCTGCTGGTTAAGCAAGAGGGGGAAATTCCCACTACCGGTTCTAGAGAACTGGTCCGAACCGGCAGGAACCCACCTCTGCATAACCCATGGGAGAGTACACCCCTTTATGTTGCTGCTTGTAAAACAAAAACCCTTTCCAACATTTTTAAGCATTAATAACAAAATGTGTTCACTGCTTCCAGTGAAATTAGTATTAATTATTTTTATTCGAAGCCACCTCAGATGCTGGCATGGACCATGACACTTTACTGCAATCCATAATTTAAAAAACAAATTATGAACAGTGCACTTTAAAAAAAATGAAGCCCCTGGTGACAAATACCTTGCATTCATTTGCCTGAACTTTGGCAAGCTTCATTCCAGCTATTGTCTCTGAAAGTAGGAAGAGCACCAATGGTGTGATTGTCAGTTGGCCAGAGTCTTATCATCCATTTCTTCTTTAGAAGATTAAAGACACTTCAATGGATGTCAAAATCTGACCGAGAGTAGCAGATTGAGACCACTGGTTGCTTGAACAGTGTTGGTGAAACAGAATAGCACTTAGCACTTAGACTTATATACCGCTTCATAGTGCTTTACAGCCCTCTCTAAGCAGTTTACAGAGTTCAGCATATTGCCCCCAACAATCTGGGTCCTCATTTTACCCACCTCAGAAGGATGGAAGGCTGAGTCAACCTTGAGCCTGGTGAGATTTGAACAGCTGAACTGCTGAACTAGCAGCCAGCTGAAGTAGCCTGCAGTGCTGCATTTAACCACTGCGCCACCTAGGCTCCTTAAATGAGTTTGATGTGACTGAAACTTGATATTCCGGCATAAAAATGTATCATTCATTTTTCCAAACCAGCCTTCTGCCAACAAATTCCTAAAGTAACATTCTTCATCTTACCGTCCATGCAGCAAACGCATCTTGGCTCACTGGAAATCTCACTCATTGTGAATTTCTTTCCTAATGACTTCCTATTTCATGCTGAAGCAGCCAGTTGTGAAGCCAATTTTCATAGCTCCAGTGCATCTTGTTGCCCTAAATTGCACTTGTAAAGCTGTGAAATATTTTTAATTGAATCAAGCTCATGAATTATAATATCTACAAAAGGCTGGGAATAAGGGGTTGTTTTCTTTTATAAAAAGAGCAAATTATCTTTCTTATGTGCTAGCCTTTTGAGACCTATTTGACAATGTTTTATGTTCTTTAGTAGGCTTTAAAAAAAATCCTTATAGAAGATGTTCAATGTGTTATTGCTCAGAAGATTTAAAAAAATGCAGACTTAAAAGCTTGCCTTTGTGAGTCTGATTCCTTAGTGCTACAGGTGCAAAAACAGATCACTAGTCCTCACTACACTAAGCTCTCTGCATATGCTTAGATACCTATCCTGTTTTCTCTCTCTTGCTCTCTGTCTATGTCTCTTTCTCTGTATAATTCTCTCTCATCTATTTCTCATTCCACATACATGTGGACATAAAAAAAATCTAAAATCCAAAAGACATTATCAATTCAAAATGGAAAAGCATCATAGATTTCAAAATAAAAAACAATGATATTAGCATTATTGGGAGATTTCCAATGATTGCAAAATACACCACTTTTCTTTGTTCTCCACGCTCTTCCTTTGGAGCTTAAATAAATGTAAGCATGCTTTATGTTTATAGCTTTATGCTGAATTTTGAGTAAGAACAAACAGAAGATCAATAAAATGTAGAACTATGCAAGATGATATAATTTAAACCTGAACAGGGTATTCCATACAGTGCCATTTTGTTACTGATCATACCTGTTCGTTTATTGGATTTATAAACTACCCTATTCCAGAAAACTCTTGGTGGCTTTACAAAATTAATTAAAAATTAAAGCAACAATAAATATAACTCCAGCAATAAAACAGCATCCAATGCTTCCTCTATTCTTCATTGTCCCCTTATTGTTGAAATTTTATACCTCAACATACAATAATGGAATTTTATTATAGATGCATTTTCCACTGTTGCCTTTTGAATAAGAGTAGCTGTCATAAATCAACTAGCTGGCTGTCACTAGCTGATCCTGGCTGATCTTGAAAAGCTAAGCAGAGTCAGACCAGATAAGTACTTGACTGGGAAACAATCAGGAAATGCCAGGGCTAGACAGAGAAATTGATAGTGCCAACCACTTTTATATTCTGACTAAGAAAACTGCATAGATGTGATCATAAAGTCCCCAGGATTTAAACTTGTCTCAAAAGAGCCTTTATCATCCATCATAATCTCCAAACTCTATCTTAAAAGACCAAGTGAGCAAGCAGTTTCTGAAAAGAAACAATTGATTTTTTAGTTAACTATTCATCCCAACGATTAGAAAAAGTTAAGCTATTTGACCTTTCAGTTTATGAACTCTTTAAATAGAATTTTAGTTTCATTTAGCCAAGATCAGATTCTCAATCTTTTGTTGCAGGTTATAACAATTTTGATCAAAGAAGCAGACATATATGAAACAAATTGTAAAATTTTGGTGTACACTACATCATAGTGTAAAACATGCCTTGCTTACAATTACATATTTTAAAATAAATTTCCACATTGATTTTCTGTGATTGGGACCTTGGAAGGATCTTGGCAGTTCATCTGGCTCAACTTTCAGAGTATATAATGTAAATTTAAATACTGCCATTTTAAAATTTTCTTATTTTTTTTTAGTGTTCAACAAAATTTCATGAGAAGTATATTTTCTTCTGATCCTGATGAGGAATAATACAGTTGGTTTCATGTAAATACCAAACTGCCTATAAGGTTTTTTATGGATTATTCAAATAACGTTTAAAATAAAAGACTTTATTGTTGTACAGCCATCACTTCTGAAATCTATCCAGAGTTTGTATTTTTTTCCTTTATAAGGAATAAAATTATACTGTATTTAAACAGCGTAACACATATTTTCAGAGAATAGAAAACATTTTTTGTTTGTCTTGTATATATTCATAAAACTGACAAGCCATGGATATATCTGTATTGAGTTCCCTATCAAAACTGCTTGATGTACGAGGGTGAGTCAAAAGGTAATGCCATTTTCTTTAGGACAGGTATAATTACCAACACAGGAACATGTAGTATACATCAAAATGAAGCTGGTCCTCTGTGGATCACATCCCTACTTCTCAACATAATCACCGTTTCTCTCAATAGCAATGTTCCACCTTTGAATGAGAGCATGTATCCCTGCCTCGTAAAATTTTGTTGACTGTTCTTTGAGCCATAACTTCACTGCAGTTTTCACTTCCTCGTCACTGGAATAATAATCCTCCATACTCACCAGATTTAGCGCCTTCAGACTATCATCTCTTCGGCCCCATGAAAGAGGATGTGAGAGGCAAACATTATTCCAGTGACGAGGAAGTGAAAACTGCAGTGAAGAAGTGGCTAAAGAACAGTCAACAAAATTTTACGAGACAGGGATACATGCTCTCATTCGAAGGTGGAACATTGCTATTGAGAGAAATGGTGATGAGTAGGGATGTGATCCACAGAGGACCAGCTTCATTTTGATGTATGCTACATGTTCCTGTGTTGGTAATTATACCTGTCCTAAAGAAAATGGCATTACCTTTTGACTCACCTTCGTATATTAGGAATATGGTTGTTCCTCATACATTTATGGCTGCTTTAATACTTCTTGTTGAGATCATATAAACAAAGAAGTGTTTGTGTAATTAATGTACAATTTGTCTTGGCCAGCTCACAATTAAATGTCTATAGCATACTACATGACATGTTCTGGCAAAGGCTGTAAAAATCTTTTCTTCAAGTTTAAATATTAAAATGCCTAATGTCATTATACATATACACATGCACACAATATTACAAGACCAACAGCTAGCTCATCAACACTTTAAGATGTTATATCAATGAGCCAAGGGTCATGTTTCAAAATAAATTGTGTGGGAATCTTAAAAGAATTTAATTTTTTTTTAAAAAAAATCTCTTGGGACCTGTGCCAGACATTGTGTGTTTTAGTATTCTGAATATGAGGAATAATTGACCTTTGCAGATGGCTCAACAGATGCCTCTCTTAGCCTCATGTGAATCAGGCCAGAAGCCATTCAAACTGGAAGTTTTAGTTTCCATTAGTTTCATCAGCTCAAAGTTGTGTTTACATTCAAGGACAAATCAATTCAGTCTGAGAAACTATAAGAATGAGTTAATGTATTACAAAAGGGTTTCATCTGTAGGCTGAATTGAAGAAGCATTAACACTTTCTCCTCTTCAATAGAATCTGATGCAAATAAAATTCTCATGTATTTCATGAAAAGAATGATATATATTGGGGACAGGGTGGGGTGGGGAGTATACATCTTTAAAATGTTAGTCCCTCATCGCCTTTAAGGCAAGGACAGGGAGACAACAGAAGCATTTTCTTTAAACTAGGCAACCTACTTATATATCTGATCTGTCAAGATCAGAAGGATCTTGACAGACTTGAACATTGGGCGCTATCAAACAAAATGAAATTCAATGGTGAAAAAAGTAAGGTTCTACATTTAGGCAAGAAAAACAAAACGCACAGGTACAGCATATGTGGTACCTTGCTCAACAGTAGTAACTGTGAGAGGGATCTTGGAGTCCTAGTGGACAACCGTTTAAATATGAGCCAGCAGTGTGCAGCAGCTGCCAAAAGAGCCAACACAGTTCTAGGCTGCATTAACAAAGGGATAGAATCAAGATCACGTGAAGTAATAATACCACTTTACAATGCCTTGGTAAGGCCACACTTTGAATACTGCATTCAGTTTTGGTCGCTACGATGTAGAAAGGATGTTGATACTCTGGAAAGAGTGCGGAGAAGAGCAACAAAAATGATTAGGGGACTGGAGGCTAAAACATATGAAGAGCGGTTGCAGCAACTGGGTATGTCTAGCTTAATGAAAAGAAGGACTAGGGGAGATATGATAGCAGGGTTCCAATATCTCAGGGGTTGCCACAAAGAAGAGGGAGTCAAACTATTCTTCAAAGCACCTGAGGGTAGATCAAGAAGCAATGGGTGGAAACTAAACAAGGAGAGAAGCAACTTAGAACTAAGGAGAAATTTCCTGACAGTTAGAACAATTAATCAGTGGAACAGCCTGCCTCCAGAAGTTGTGAATGCTCCAACACTGGACGTTTTTAAAAAGATGTTGGATAACCATTTGTCTGAAGTAGTGTAGGGTTTCCTGCCTAAGCAGGGGGTTGGACTAGAAGACCTCCAAGGTCCCTTCCAACTCTGTTGTTGTTGTTGTTGTTGTTGTTGTTGTTGTTGTTGTTGTTATTATTATTATTATTATTATTATTATTATTATTATTATTATTATTATTATTATTATTATATAGATGAATGGCTTTCAGCTTGAAAACATATAGAAAATGTAGAAGAATGGCTTTCAACATGACAACCAGCAGGTGAGCTTATATAACCTAATCCATATAGGTGGGTTATCTTGCAAACTCCTTTTTGTAAGGTATGCCTGGTGCTGATTTGTGTGCACCACAAACAAGTTGAGCTTCATTGCCAATTTGTATCTTTTAAGTGTTTCTCAAGAAATGAGCTGTAAACAAGTTATAGAACTGATGCACGAATTTAATGGCTTGCGTTTGAAAAATGTGATTACTTTAGAAACAATTGCCACTTTGATAAATAAGCTGAAATAGTCCACAGTTTTTCCTGCTCTTGAGTGACATTCATCTTGAACAGCCTTGACAATACAAAGCTACTCTTAATGATTAACACTGCACTCTATTTGTGTGTCCACTCTGAAGTAAGATTTTGAAGTCAAGTGGGAGCTACTTCCATAGAATGATGCAGAAAAGCAGGAATATAACTAAGTTTACCATGTTTGAGATTTGTCAGTGACTGCCTCATTTAATACACGCACACACACACACACACACACAGAAACACACACACACACAGAAACACACACACACACACACAGAAACACACACACATACACTCTTTCTTCCTAGAGGAAGCCCATTTTTATATTGACATCTCTGGATTTTTAAAAAGTAAAATTTTGAAACTATCAAATATGTGATATTGTTTTAAAATTTACTGCAGATGGTGCTCAAAACAGTTAAGACAGCTGTCATGGCTCTACATTAAAAACCCAGTTTCTTTTTTTTTTTTAGTTTATATTTCAATAAAAAAAATTTTTTTAAAAAAAATAAAAATAAAAACCCAATTTCATTGCTCATGGATACATCATCAACACACATGTAAAAGGAATGTGATTTTAATAATGCTGATGCAGTGGCCATCTTGATTTTTTTAAAAAAATAATCATTCCTGCAGACACTGCTAGTTGCCTTGAAGGTATCTGGAAAAGAATAGAACAAATATTTTAATTAAAAATACCCTTACAAGGAATATTATCAGTTCCCCTATATCTATATCACAATACATCACAACTGATTACTTTGAGGAAGGAGAGATACTGGACAAAACTTCCTTTCTCCTCTGTTGTTATTTATACAGCTTCTCCATTAGCCAACTACAGTAAAGGAAATGAAGTCCATGGAGGTTAAGCAAAAGGCATGGAATTTTTCTCCTCTCAAACAAAGGGAAGACGCTTAGGAAGAGGTGGGCTTCATCACATGTTTTAAGGGTAATCTTTTAAAACATGGGGTTTTTTTATGAGTCAGCCTTGAACTAAAGGCTTGAATTATAAACAACATGGATAGTAAGCTTACAAATAGGTCTGTTTATGTATAAATTTGCAATATTTCCACATTGCTACTGTTTTTAACTTCTTAATAGCTCAGACATCTTTTTAACTCACCAACAATTGCCCCATGTCCATCAGCTCATCCATATTAAAGTTTGTTGCAAAATCAAAACCAGAAGCGCACACAGATGACTGATTCAGCTGGATTCAATAACTTCTTTATAAACATAATAACAGATGAATTTACAATACCATTTAGCAGATTATTTCTTCAAGTAAACACAAGCAGGAGTTAGTTTCATTTCAGCAAAGTTCAGAGAGAACAGGAGGGCAGAGTGGAGACTGGAGCCACACTCAGCCTTAAGCTTAAGTTCCAGTTTCGATTCTCTGCACAGACTCAGAAGTGGTTAGCTCCCATTGGCTGATTCAGTTGCTGTGCCTATTCATTGGCTAACCTTGTTAACATGGCTCTCCCAGTTCATGAATATCTTAACAATCTTGCTGACTGATAAGAACTTGAACCATGAGCCTTCCGCTAGTATTCTGTCCTGTTCACAGCCATAATTTATTTCATGTCCCTTTGTTGAATTTTTAAAACACCTGCATGTCCCTTGTGACAGAGTGAGCCATTGCTCAATTAGAAAAAACTGACAATAGAATCTCATGACACGCAGGGGGCTTCACATCTGCAGGGAAGAGGGAGAGCTCTGTACATCTTGATGTGAAAATTCCTAATGACAGAAAACCTGCCCATTAGTACATTCCATAGTGCTCCAGTATTCCTCATGAGTGGTGCAGTGGTTAAATGCATTCCATAGTGCTCCAGTATTCCTCATGAAGTGGTGCAGTGGTTAAATGCAGCCATTGCAGGCTGACTGCTAGTTCAACAGTTCAGCTGTTCAAATCTCACTAGGCTCAAGGTTGACTCAGCCTTCCATCCTTCCGAGGTCGGTAAAATGAGGACCCAGATTGTTGGGGGCAATATGCTGAACTCTGTAAACCGCTTAGAGAGTGCTGTAAAGCACTATGAAGCGGTATATAAGAAAAGTGCTATTGCTATTGCTATGTGCTATACATTAGTTGGAATAAACAACATAGCTGAACCATGAAGATGCTAATGTGGTATCACAACGCAGGGACATTTATCTAGAAATGGCATGAATACTACATGTGGGAGATGTTTACAGTCAGTTAAATTAAATATATATCATAGAGCATCTGCAAATTTGCAAAATTAAGACAGAATAAGGGAGGAAGTGCTTTTTTTTAAGAAGAGGAACCTTATTGGCCAGCTCCTAAAGCTATATATTTCAGAAATAAAAATATTTACAGTGTGTCTGAAGAAGGTGGATACATTTATGTATCTATTTATAAATAACAAGAAGGTGGCATTTACCATATGCCTACTTTTCTTCTCTCTCTACTGTCCTGTTTCATTTCCATTATTCATCCCACTGTATGATAATGCAATAGCAGCAGAGTTGGTTGAAATATTATTCAGAGTTTTAACAGTTTGTTCAGCATGGACTTGATTGGGTTGAACAGTATACCCACCTCCATTCAACCTTCTGGTTGATCAACACTAAGATCAGACATCCTTCATGCATATCTCCCTGTTCTGCATGAAGTTAGTTGAAACTTTGGATTCTCACCACCGCTGCCCCCTCACCCCTGCAGTGGTGGCTGTCACACTGCCACTTCTGGCTGGGATGCTGGAGCAGCCAGGAGAAGGAGAAGTTGCCGGCGGGGAGGCGAGCTGCCCCAGAAGGGCCAGAGGAGAGAGCAGTTCCTCACGCATGGAGATGCGCCAGCGGGGAAGCAGTCGTGGTAAGCGGTAAGAGGCCTGCCAGCTGGGAAGCAGTCAAACTCCCTTGGAAGAAGTGGCGGGGAAGGGGCTCCAGCTTTCCAGTGGAGGGAGGCGGCGAGGATCCCTGAAAGGCAATGCGGAGCTGGTGCACGCACACCAGACAACTGGTCTTCGCGTGCACATGCACACCAGAAACTGGCAGACCAGGTGGCCAGTGCTCATGCACGTGCCGAAAACCAGAAGATTATCTGATTTTCGGCACACGTGCGCACACACGCGCATCCATTTTGGCACTCGGTGCCAAAAATGTTTGTGCACGCTGCCATTTTGGCACTTGGTGCCAAAAAGGTTCACCATCACTGCTATAGCTGGTGCAGAGTGCAGCAGTGCAAATAATTTTCGGGGGGCCAAGAATGGCCCCTGTGACACCACTGCACCACTGGTTACCAGTTTGATTCCATGTGCAATTCAAAGTGTTGGTAAGATGGGCGGCCTATAAGAATGATAGATAGATAGATAGATAGATAGATAGATAGATAGATAGATAGATAGATAGATAGATAGATAGATAGATAGATAGATAGATAATATATAGATAGATAGATGATAGATTCTTCAATAGCAATAGCAATAGCACTTTACTTATATACCGATTCATAGTGCTTTACAGCCCTCTCTAAGCGGTTTACAGAGTTCAGCATATTGCCCCCAACAATCTGGGTCCTCATTTTACCGACCTCAGAAGGATGGAAGGCTGAGTCAACCTTGAGCCTAGTGAGATTTGAACAGCTGAACTGCTAGACTAGCAATCAGCTGAAGGTCGCAATGCTGCTTTTAACCACTGCGCTATCTCAGCTACTTCAAAAAAGTAAATCTCTGCATGATCCTGTAAGAAGGACCTTCTGCTTTAAACAACCAGATCATTAAAGCAGCTTATCCTTAATGCAACTTTTAAAGCAACTCATCTTTTTACGGGTCATGTAGAATAAAATGTATGTTTTAATTAATGGAGAAAAATCTTGTGCTTATGCAAGATTTGAACTGCTTCTAATCATTACTAAAGTGGGTCCAGCCCATAACACTGTTATATAATTAGAAGTGGAAACAGAGAGAAACTTCTTTTCTCTCATCCTTTCCTGCTTGTAAAATAACAATACTTGAACGGAATCTTATGTGGTCTGTTGCCTGAGCTAATCACCCAGCAGCACTTGTGCAGATGGTGAGCTTCACCTCAGAGCTAAGCATCAGAATCTCTATTGTCAGAAATAATTACCTGAATATGTTTCAGGTTGCTCTGTGAAACAGGCAACCAGTCAGGCTTCTTCCTCTAAATTAATGTTGTTGCCCATCCTTGAACTGTGAGAGCAGTGCATTACACAAGTCAAGTGAAAAAAAGAAAAGAAATTTTAATTAAGTAAGGGTGGGCCACCAATTCCTACTCCAATAAGCAGGGTTGAAGATTGATGATCATGCCATGAATATGCCCACAAAATGTCTGCCAATGTGTGTCAATCACAAACAAAGCTGCCCGTGGAGCCAATCATAAAACACCCATTTATAAGATATGAGGTTCTCTCTGCCATCTATGCTAGCTTCTGCTCTCTCCTGATGCCCTCTAACATCTAAGGTAATATTTCTCTTTTAAAGCCAGTTTGTTCATCTTCAAACAATTCTGAGATATAGACATCTATTAGGTTTTCTGATAAATGATGAAAGCCGTTGTTTCTTTCTTCTGTAGTTTGCAAACTCCCTTTTTAATACTTTTCTTTTGTTATCTTAAAAGATATACAATAAAAACAGGCATGGCAAGAAAGCTAGCATTCACTGAATACGCTATAATGATACTAACCCTTAGGCCACTGTTCCTCCACCTCAACCATTTTATGATTTGTGGACTTCAATTCACAGAAGTCCTTAGGAAGCATGCTGGCAGGGGAATTCTGGGAGTTGAAGTCCGCACATACTAAAGTTGCTGAGACTGAGAACACTGCCTTAGGCTATTCTTTCAGTTGTTCCAAACACAGAGCAACATTATAGTATTCATGCCATTATGTATGACTAGATCCCTGTTTCTCACATTTTTTCCCTTAAAACTTAGGCTGCATTCTCAGAGTATCTCCATTCTACTTTTATTTCCATAAAGGCAAATATTTGAGGCAAGATGAGCTAGAGAAGTTGACTGATTCAAGTCATCATTTCTCCCCCTTTTTTACCACCCTTCAATCCCTTCATTTGGGATGGAGTCGGGATGATTGAATAGAGGCCGCTACACCACTCTGATTCAAGTCATAAATAAAAGTAGTTAAGTCAAGGATCTAAACTTGGTTTCCTCAGTCAGGATATCAGCCTTATTGGAAAAGTATGCAAATATTTTTAGCTCTCAAATATCATTTGAGTCCAAAAGTGGCCCCAAAGGGTTACAGTTATACACCCATTCCCCCCTCTCTTTGTGTACCATCCCCAATTGAAAAAAGGAAAAAGGTGAAAATTGCTTCTCTCTTCTCCCATGAAGCCTCTATTTATTATTAGGAATACAGAAAGAATTAATTGTATTGCTTTTCAGTCTCTTATAAACAGTAGAGACTATCTTAGCTCTTCTGATGATGAAGATGGCTGTGCAAATATTGATGGAATACCATTTTGAATATAATAAACGAGTAATGTTGATATAGTTGAACATTAATTCCAGGCAAATCTCTAGAGTTTTATCTTCAGTGAATTATTAGGGTCTTGTTTGGTTCTCCCTTGCACCTGAAGAAATGCCTGCTTCTTTTATGTTAAGTTAAAGCAAGATAATAGTCCTTGAAGTTTTCAGTCAAAGCTACCAAGCTGTGAGTCAGACATTAAGCTTTGTGCTGCTACAGTGGAATTCCTAACAGGGCGATGCAAATTGGACTCAATGTCTGGGTGCCACTTGTCATGCGTGACCTGCAGTAGGGCAACTACTGATCACAGAATGATAAAACCATCCATTTTGGACCAGATGAGAACACTGCAAAAGAGCAATAAACCCAAATCGGTTTCAATCACAGCAAACAAAGGTCAATCGCCAATGAGTCAGGAGTCTTTTGAATGAGCTTATCACAGCCTTTTTTTTTTAATCCAGAAAGCTGAGTGAGCTGTTTTTTCTAACACTCAGGACTGGGTTTAATGATGAAAGCACATCATTTGATACTCTGGGCTAGGAGACCTTTGGTCAAAGTGCTTAGAGAAGCCACAATTTAAGTGTGTTAAAATAAAACAATGGAGAACTTCACTTAAAAGTGAGAAAAATCTGTAGGTGTATATATGCAAATAATGTAATTTAGTTGAAACTTAAACTTAATTATGGCCCAAGACCAACATAGAACAATGCAATGTTAAAAAAATAAAGAAACCATATGATGTAAATCTTTTCATTTCCCACCATTCAGTCAGAGCTGTAGAAGCCTCTTGGATTAGAAGCAAAACATCTTCAAAGAAAAACCAGAAAATCAGTTGCCTCTTGAAAAAGCACCTTTGGGACAACCATGACCTGGATGACTGAGAATCTCCATAGACATATGATGTAAAGGAGAACACATGCAAAACCAACCAAGGCATTATCAAAACTGCCATAAAAGCCACTAATGATTTTTTTTTACAAAAAAGTCAAAGCTGTAAGGCTATATAATAGGCAAACTAATGCTAGACATAAAATCAAGATAAAACTACGGAAGAATCATTATAAACTCACGCTATGAAAAATAAACTAGACAAAGCATATTTGTACATTAGAGTGTAGAAAGTTAGCACCTTCTCCTCTCCTAGATGAATGAAATATTTTAGGAAATATTAAAAAGGCAGAATATTATATTTCCCTAAAGGGAGAAATATGTACTTGGAGACAGAAAGCAGCCCCCACCTTTCTTAATAGCCTCCAGCAGATGTCAACACTTAAGATATAAAGAGATAGATAGCTCTATTCATAAGCAAATACCCTCACCCAAAATCCAACAAAGGTAGAATTAGCCTTCAGCCACAATAGAAATTGCCCAATGCTCCTGCATTGCATCACCTTCAGAAATTTCAACCAAATCTGGGAGCTCAGACAACCTACAGAGCCAACTATGACCCCTACATGGCCCCATGAGCGTCTGACAACAGCCAATAGAAATACATGTTCTTGCACAGGAACAGGAAGTTTAAGTGCAAAGTCCAAGAGAAGGTATAAAAGCCACCCACTCTCAACTCCATGTGGTCAGCTGCACCAGAACCATGTGCTTGGTGGTTCTGCTTCATCATTAACCATATTTCCAATCAGCCTCCAGCCTCCATTTTGTCTCCAGTGGCTTTCTCCTGGCATGGAACTGAACCAGATGGTTATTTCTTCCCACAAGAGCATAAATGTTGGAGAGGGACAAATGTATTTTCAACATTATCAGCCTGGTGATGTGGTCCAGACAGGAAGCATGGCCAGATGGACATCTTTATTGTAAACAGTAAACAAAGTATTTTTCTACCTCACTGCCTTTACAGTTCAAGAAATAAGGAAGAATGCTTCCACCGTCACATTTCTTTTGCAGGCTAATCTGGTTGTGGCTCTTTTCCCATCCCCCAAGTTTGTTCCCACATACCATTACAGACTTTGTCCTCTATCTTCATCATACCTGATCAAAGCATATAGATGCATTAGAGCAGGGGTGTGTTCTAACTTACCTCGCTGCCAATTCGCTTCCTCCTATGCCTTATGGGCGTGCCTCATGGGCGCGTGCGCGTGCATGCACAGTGGCAAAAAATCCAAAAAAATTAAAAAAGAGAGAGCCAAAAACAAAATGGCGACTGCATGCACAGTGCCGGAAACTTGGCTTCTGCGCATGCGCAGAAGAAGAAAAAAACAGTTAACAATCCCCCCCAAAAAAATCCCGGGGAAAAAAATTCCAGAAAAAATTAAAAAAAATATGGCGGTGCCCACGGACCAGCACCGACCAAACCGGTTCCGTGATGTCATCGTGACGTCACCTGCGGGTCGCTACCAGTTCGGGAACAGCCAGTCCAAACTGGGAGGAACCCACCTCTGCATTAGAGACAAAACAAAGCATTTTAAAAACCAACCTGAGGAATTTGGATTGGACTTATTCCAGAAGAGCAAAAGTGGGGAATGATCCAACCTGCATTCCACAGGTGAGCTGAGCCAAAGATTTTGTTTGGAATAATTTAAGACTGCTTGAAAGCACCACCCATCTCCCATCCAAGAAAAATACAAGATGGGTTTTTTTGTGCACTGGAGACAAATGACAAAAGATATTTTTAGGCTCTCTGAGACATGAAGTTTCTTCTACCTCACATATACTTCAAAAATGAAATGTAATTTAGCTGTAGCAATTGAGGGTGGCAATGCAAACAGAGTTTAAAAGGAGCCTATGAAAAAGGTGGATGTCAGGTGGATGTTTAATTCCCTTTTTTTTTCTGCTGAAAGTGCAATTCAAAAATGTATGGCTGCTGTTGCTTTGGTACTGCAGCATTACAGATTAAACTCAGGGAAAAATAACAGTTCATTATCTGGGACTGTTTAAAGCTATCTAAACTCAAAACCTTCTTAGCCTAAAACAGCTATTGTACTTGGAATGTCCAAGCTCAGAATATAATACATTGTATGCAAAAGATTTGTCCTGATCTTGGGCCAAAACAGCTTTTCATTCCATGTTGTTTAGAGTGTTCTCACAGCCAGCGATTTGTTTAAAAGAAGAAGAAAAAAACCTGCAACCATGGAGACTTGGAGAGTGCATTAGCCAACAAAATGTTTTCAATGGAGCAATTTTGTTCTGACCTTGGATCATCATTTTTTTTCAGCCTCCCCATCATTATCCTGTTCTGCATCAAAGATAAAAATGGAATTATGTCCAGTTTCAGCAAATAACATTGTTAGGCAGTTCAGTTATGGATAATCTGACAGTTCTGATTCATTTGCTTAGCAGTCCTTTTAGTGGTATTTAAAGAACATCATGTGTCCACTTCTGCAGTATCACAGACTACCGTATTTTTCGGAGTATAAGACGCATCGGAGTATAAGACACACCTTAGTTTTGGGGGAGGAAAACAAGGGAAAAAGGCCTCTGCCTCCAAGCAATTTGCCAAACAGCAAACAGCACAGATGATATACACTGTTTGCTGTGTATTTCTGTGCATGTGTGCCTGACCCATAGAAATAGCAAAGAATTGGAGAAATGTACATTATGGTGGCATATTAATGCCAGACAGTTTTCTTAAATGTAATCACACTATCTCCTCCCAATTATTTTAATAGATCTACTCCAAACATGACTAAGTCAGGGTTTAATTTAGCTGCCTTATCTTACTACTACTACTACTACTACTACTACTACTACTACTACTACTACTTACTACTACTACTACTAATAATAATAATAACAACAACAACAACAACAACAACAACAACAACAACAGTTGGATGGGACCTTAGAGGTCTTCTAGTCCAACCCCCTGCTTAGGCAGGAAACCCTACACCACTTCAGTTCTAACTTCAGTTCTAATTGTTCTAACTGTCAGGAAATTTACTAAACAAGACACTGTTACATTTCAGATTATACTTTTATCTTTAAATTTGATGTGGCTTTCTGGAAGTATAGTTATTCTCTGCTATTTAAAAGAAGACACAATAGCACTGGGCCTCTTCAGATCAAGCATTTATTCTAAAAAGCTTCTTCATTTTGTTAAGTTGTCTAGAACAATAATAAAGCAGTCTTTAAAAAATAAGTGTAATAATTTGAACACTCTACAAACATTTATAGTTATTGACTTACCTCCTTGCATGCAGTTTCAGCAGTCCAACATTGCCAGCAGTTCACCTTCAGGCAATTTGTCTCCTTGCAGCTACCGTGGTTAGTTTCATTTTTAGCACATGGCTGCAGCCTCTCAGCTGTGTGTCAGCAGGCAGATAATCACTTCCTTGTGCTAATCAGGCTTGCCCTGTTTGCTGCAAAGAGGTAAATTGCTTGGAAGGCAGAGGCCAAAGGGTGGAGGTGGCTGGGTGGGGCTACATTCGGTGTATAAGACGCACCTCTTTTTTTGGGGAAAAGTGTGTCTTATACTCCAAAAAATACGGTATATTCTAGAATATAGAATGTTATATTCTAGAACGTTGCAGCCATTTACAGTGAAGGCCACACAGCTGAAGAACAATACTACTACCTTTGCCCCTACACCTGATCTCCCTATATTATGCTTAACTAACATGAAATAAGTTAGGTTTAACTAACTAGTGGTAGGTTGCTCCCGGTTCAGCCCGGTTCTGCAAACTGGTAGCAACGGGAAGCTCCGCCCACCCGCCTGGGATGCTTCTGCACATGCGCATGAACCGGTAGCAACGGGTTTTAGAACCCACTACTGTAACTAACCATTGTATGGAAGAAGTCCACTGATTTCAGTAGACTGTTAACGACCCAGTGCTCAGTCTCTTGACAATTCTGTGGCGTTGTTTTGGTTTCTGCCTAGGCTGTGGGGTGGAAGCTCTCCTTGCTGGCCCACCCTGTTAGAATACTACATAGCAACTTTTTTGTCCCTTTTATTTTTTAAACACATTTTCAAGTTTCAAGATAGAAATATTTATGGGAAGCTGAAGTGTCAGTTCTTCCTTCATACAAAGTTTCCAGGGGCTATAAAAGGAATGAAAGAACAATCAGTTCCCCTTTGTTTGATTATTGTAGCATTGGATGGTATTGCAGGGAGAATAAAGAAAAAAAGGTCTATTTTAATATCAAAGGTGATAGTCTGGAAAGGCATCCATGTGTGCAAACCTCTGAAAAAGTAAAAGAAAAGCATGAGGATTATTGAGGAGGGAACCAACTTTAAAAAGAGAAGGCAGGCAGTAGCTGAGGTGCCTGGAGATAAATCCAATTAAAACTAAATTACACTGACATTTGCTATATCTCTACATAAAAATTATTCTTGTTTCCACCATATCCATACATAGCTTCATACCTTGGTTTTTTTACAAATATCTCTATTTTGGGAGAATCTTAACACTTCATCCAAATCACAGGCTCCTCATTCTTCTTCTTCATAACATTTCATTGCATTCATTCACCAGAATGCATTCATTCTCTGAATTCTCTCTTCGTCTCTTTGTCTCTCTGTCTCTCCTCTCTCTCCCTCCTGTGTGTGTGTGTGTGTGTCTACACATACATAAATCTTTATGACTATAAACTTTTTACTAAGAAAATTAGTAAATTTCTGTCATACGATGTGTCTTAATGTGAGTAAATTGTATACAAATATTGACACTTGGACTTCTAGTAGAGCAGGGGTGTCAAACTCAATTTCATTGAAGGTCGCATCAGGGTTGTGTTTGACCTCAGGGGGGCATGGGGTGTGGCCAGGGAGGGCATGGCCAGCTCGATGTCACTCCCAAGCTCTGTTTTTGCTGCCAAAGGGTTGCAGGAGGTTGTTGCGCAACCTTCCTGAACTCCATTTTCTCTGTCAGAGGGTTGCAGGAAGCCGTCGGTTGCAGGAGGCTGTGGCAGCTGAAAACAGAGCTTGGGTGGGCTGTGTGTGCACCTCCTGAGCTCCATTTTTGCTGATAGAGGCACCAGGGCTGGTCCTTAGCTGTTTCCAGGGTGGCCCCAGGGGCCAGATCTAAGCATCCCATGTCCCGGATCTGGCCTGCAGGCCTTGAGTTTGAAACACCTGTGGTAGAGACATGATGAGCTAAATATGTCCCATGAAGAATAGAGTTGGTGACTGCCGTAAAAACTGAAGAACTGGTGAGTTGACTGGTTCTTTGGAACCCCTCTGGACAAGGAGAGGATAAGAGATCACTCACATGTGCTCCAGATGGCTATTTCTCACATAGAAACTGTAGGACAGCAGTCTCCAATGGGTTTGAATATTAGGAGACAAAAGGTTTGAATGATTAAGCTCATAAATGTGGCAGAGCCTTTTTAAGAACACTAAATTTTGCAAGCCTAATCACTTTTGGAAATAGCTTACTTAACTAACTTAAAGCTTTCAGAGATCTTAAGAACAATGAGTTTGAAAAGCCACTTTATTTTTGAAGAGAAGAAAAATTAACTATAAGTTTAGAAACTTAAAGAATTTGAAATAAATCGCATATAGCTAAACAAGATTTTGAACCAAGAAAGTTATAAACAAAGCTTTGGATAAATTTGAAATATAGTTCAAATATTTTTGAACTATATAAAATAAATGTTTATTTTTGTGAGAAGTAGAATTGTTTTTTTCTACTGTAAGTCAAAACAGAGATTAAAGGATTTATAACTTAATTTGGACATTAGAATAGACGAGACAAAAAGAAAAACTACCTTTGGTTTTGATTTGAATTGGGATTTACAAAATGATGCAAAGTGCTATAATATTTGAAATATTAAATAATTATTCCTAGAATGGAGAATGGAGAAATTAGTAGCTATAGTATCAAGAACTATCAGTAACAATGTCTGTTTCAATGAATAAATTATATTTAAAGGATATTAATCAAGGAATAATGTGAAACAAAACTTGCTTTATGCAGAAATAGTGGAAGCAGAAATATTGGATAAAATATAGATTACAAGAGAGAAAAGTTATTTAAACTGGAAATACAAGGGACAGGGCAAAAGAATGTATAAGGACTCTTTCCTGAATTTACAAAAACGGATTGACGTTTTAAAAATTAAAGGGGAAATACAAATGATAAACAAAGATAATCTTTTCAGAGTAAAAAGAAGGATTGTAAAGTTGATTTATTTGATTGAAATTAAAATAAGGCATTTTTAATATAAAATTCGGCCTATTCTTTATGGACTTTTTGCTGGCACCACCAGCATTGAAAAGTTGAAATCATAGATTCGTTTATAGATAAAACATGGGTTATGGGAAGAAGAGATTTGTGACTTTCTAGGAGACTTTCTATTTGTGACTTTCTAGGGGGCTGTAAACCTGTTTATACTTATAAAAAGATTGAAGGGTTTATAGCTACAAAACCTGTTTATACTTATAATGAAGATCTCTCTCTCTCTCTCTCTCTCTCTCTCTCTCTCTCTCTCTCTCTCTCTCTCTCTCTCTCTCTCTCTCTCTCTCTCTCTCTCATACACACACACATTTTCTTTATTTCACTCTTTCCCTTTTCTTTCCCTTTTCTTCTTTCTTTTTCTTTTAAATTTTTACTTTCTCTCTCTGATTTTTTGGTTTGTATTAGTTTGTATTACTGTAATTCAAATCTTCAATAAATATAAATATTGACACTTACCAGGGGCTCAGGTGAATGTGACAGAGCAATTCTTACATTTCTCATATTTTAACTCCTTTATCTGCTGCCTAAGGTTGGTAAGTTAAAAAGGTGCTTAAACCTGTTAGCCTTTTTCAAGTTTTGTTCATAGACCACCAGCAACAGAATAGAGGCTTGATCTCTCCAGCAACACTTTGAACTTAGCTATTTTGAACTAACCTTGCTTTTACCTGCCTATGATGAGTAATACAGAGAGAGAAGTAGAGAACACACACCAACAATGTAGCTTGCTCAATTCATTTTTCCCACTGTGCTTTTTAAAAAGCACAAGGGTTTTATTCCATAATGTGAATTATATACATAGTTTAAAGGTCAGATGAATAAAGAAGTTCTACTACTCCTTGCAGTCTCAGAGGAATTAGGTGTTTAATTCTTTTATTATCTTTCCAAACAGGTGGAGATAACTCCTTACAAATATTCACAAAATCCCACAGATAAGCTCTCCCACCTGTTTTTTCATATGCATATGCACACTGTTTGGCTGTTTAATTTGATCATCAGTCAGCCTTATCTAATTGTTTTGATCTAAAGTTTGGAAGGATCTTGCATATTGTACATTTTAAGTGCATTCAGATAAATATACAGCACATCAATATCTACAGAGAAAGAGAAACAACATAGTTATAACGTAACTACTGTTATAATTGTGGCACATGAGATGTGGATGTTTGAATCCAGTATGTTTGGTGACTGCATCTATTTACAAGCAACATCGCTCCACATAATGTACTATATTTCCTGCAAAAAAAGAGCTGGATGAATCTAATCCAGTGTTTTTCATCCTTGGCAGGATGAAGATGTGTGAACTTCAAACTCCCAGAATTGTTATGAATGTTTTCAGGAGAAATGAAAATATTTATGACCTTAAAACATTTTCTGGGTTGATTCCCATCCCTCAAATTATCCAGGATTGGGTTTTGTTTTGTTTTGTTTTTTTCTTTTAAGCAATTTCAGTTCTCTTCATTGGTCACTTAATGCATTGTTTTTCAATCAAACAGAATATTGGTGACCAAAGTGCAGAGCTTTATGAAGGCTGTTAATATTTTAAGAGGTTCGACTCATGCAGTCTGATCTAGTAAACGAAGAGAGGTTGACTTACATTACTTCTGTAGGTCTTATCTTTCCTATTGACTGAAGTCACAGACTGGTCTTAATGATGATAAGTGTTTATCTAATGGAAAATTGGGTATTATAATTGGGAACCACCATAAATTCTAGTTTCTTACAATCTCTCTGGAAGGATGCAGAAAGCAGTTAATACTGAGGATCATCAATCTGATCTACAATATTGTGTTCATTTAATATACACTTTAAGTACTAGTAGAATGTTTGTAGACCTTCCTTCCTTCCTTCCTTCTCCTTCCCTCCCTCCCCTTCCTTCTACCCTCCCTCCCTTCAACCCTTCCTTCCTTCCTTCCTCCCTCCCTCCCTTCTTTCATTTTCTCATTACTTAGGATAAACAAGCTGAAACTTAAGTGAGAGGAAAGTGCCATTAAATGAGAACTGTGCCAATTTGGATTAAAAATTCCAGCCTTCTTGAGATAGCCTATGCTTTTCTTGAAAGGTCAAATGCATGGGCTAGGCCTCAATGCTATTTACAGAAGCTCAAGAAGCATCTGTGCCAGATATCTATTTTGCCAGCTGTTAATCTATATGTAGAGAATATACAGTACATGGATTAGTCATACACATCTCAATTATATTTAGGGTATTTTTTGTATGCTAGGCTGCCTACAAAGCTAGATCAGAAATAATATCTGATATAAAATATAATGTCCTAGAAGTTTGTTGCGGCAGTTAAGTCAGCCCATTTACAGTACCAGATGCATTGGCTGCCTATTTGTTCCAAGTTAAAATCTGACTCTGATATTTAAAGCAGTGCATAAAGATAGTCTTTGACTTACAACAGTTCATTTAGTGACTGCTCAAAGTTGCAATGGCACTGAAAAAGAATGACTTATGACTATTTTTCACAATTAACAACCATTGCAGCATCCCCATGGTCATACAATCAAAAGTTGGATGCTTGGCAACTGACTCATCTTTATGACCGTTGCTGTATCCCAGGGTAATGTGATCACCTTTTGTGACTTATGACAAGCAAAGTCAATAGGGAAAACAGATTCACTTAACAACCATGTTACTAACTTAACAACTGCAGTGATTCACTTAACAACTGTGGCAAGAAAGGTTGTAAAATAGAACAACCTTTCTTGCCACAGAAAGGTTGTTCTTGCCAAAAAATTAACAATTTTTTTCCTTAGCAATAGAATTTTTTTGCTCAGTGGCTGTCATAAGTCGAGGATTACTGTAGTGTGGGACAAAGTCATTTGATCACTATCAAATGACTATCAGCATCCTTTAACATTTTGGACTTTAAACATGGCCATAAAAGTTCTTCTCAGATATCCTTTTTGGTGGCTGCTCTATATTTGTTTACATCATTTCCCTGAAGATATGTAGACCTGCATCTTGTTCACTTTAAGATACCTTTCTTGATATAGAAAGTAGTATATTAGAATGAAATCAGAATAGAGCTGGAAGAGACCTTGGTGTTCTTCTAGTCCAGCCCCCTCCTCAAGCAGGAGATCCTGTACCATTTCAGGCAAGTGACTGTCCAGTCTCTTCTTAAAAACTTTCAGCGATGAAGCACCCACAACCTCTGAAGGCAAGACTGGCTAATTCTCCTCACTGTTAAGTTTCGCCTTAATTCCAGGTTGCTTCTCTCCTTGATTAGTTTCCATCCATTGTTTCTTATCCTGCCTTCTGGTGCTTTGGAAAATAAATTGACCCCCTTCTCTTTGTGGCACTCTCTCAAATACTGGAATACTGCTATCTATTCCACCGTAGTCCTTCTTCTCTCTAGACTAGCCAAACCCAAATCCTGCAATCGTTCTTCTTATGTTTTAGTCTCCAGGCCTTTAATCATGTTAGTTGCTCTTCTTTGCACTTTTTCCAAAGTCTCAACACCTTTTTTGTAATGTGATGACCAAAACTGGATGCAGTATTCCAGGTGTGGTCTTACTAACGACTTTAAGTTCAGTCTGCTTTTATGTATTTTCAGTAAGCCATGTTTCCACTGTTTAGATTATTATTTTAATAGTAAATAACATATTTTCTATATCTTCTGTATTGGAAGGCATTTGTTCTAAGAAAGCATTATAAATACTGGATGAATAATGAATAAACAAATGAGGTATACTTGTTGCTCTCTCCATCCTTTACATTTTCTGCAACCTACATTGAATATATGAAATCTGCTGGAGTGGGACTGTTGCAAACACATGCTCACTTGCATTCATGTTATATAACCATCTCTATTTTTCACTAACCTAGAAGGCATTCTCTATTAGAAAATGTTCTTGGAATCACCCACATGCATTCTAAGCATAAGTACAAAACGGTGATAGAATAGAATAGAATAGAATGGAATAGAATTTTATTGGCCAAGTGTGATTGGACACACAAGGAATTTGTCTTGGTGCATATGCTCTCAGTGTACATAAAAGAAAAGATAAGTTCATCAAAAATCATAAGGCACAACACTTAATGATAGTCCGGGTACAAATAAGCAATCAAATCATATTAGGAACCAGTCAATATAAATAGTAAGGATACAAGCAACAAAGTTACAGTCATACAGTCATTTGTGGGAGGAGATGGGTGATGGGAACGATGAGAAGATTAATAGTAGTGCAGACTTAGTAAATAGTTTGACAGTGTTGAGGGAATTATTTGTTTAACAGAGTGATGGCGTTCGGGAAAAAACTGTCCTTGTGTCTAATGTTCTGGTGTGCAGTGCTCTATAGCATCGTTTTGAGGGTAGGAGTTGAAGCAGTTTGTGTGCAGGATGTGAGGTGTCTGTAAATATTTTCACAGCCCTCTTTTTGACGTGCAATATACAGGTCCTCAATGGAAGGCAGGTTGGTAGCAATTGTTTTTTCTGCAGTTCTAATTATAATGATAGGCCAAATTAGTACTGCTATGGTTTTCAAAGCTCCATAAACACTAATTACCAGAAAGCATTGTTTTGCTTCCATATGTACCCAGGAGCAAAAAGATTTAAATAAAATGACTTTTCCTAAGATATCTCTGAAACTGTAAAACAAATTATCATTGAGTTATATTCTCAGCTGGCAGGAATACAAATCCCAGGATCAGATAAAAATGGGGTGAGAAGATTTTGCAAGTAGGCTCATACATTTCTTTTTCTCATTATGTCTTATTAAATTTTTATCTAATATTATCTAAGCATGTAAAAAAGCAGGTTAAACATAAGTCAGCCTCAGAATAATTGAGCATTTATCCAAAAGAGGATAATCCTGAGTTTAAGATCCTCCCTCACAAGAAAGACTACACAGGAAAAAAAATCCATTCCTTTCCTTACCATAGTTTCAAAACACTAGTCTTCATTAAAGGTAAATATGATAAATTATTTTCTAAAGTTAACATAATACTGATAATCTGTAAAGTATTTGCATTATAATAATCTTCATTTGTTTCATTACTTTGCAATTTTCCTACTTAGTCATTTTATGGAAATTCCACTTGTAATAAATGATGTTCATTATTCACTGTTATGAGTAATAGTGATTAAATAAACAATACTTTGAATTAGGTCTTCAACAATAGCTTTGTTTTCAGTTATCTTCCTTCTTTAAATGATTAGCTTCCCAATTTATCTTTTAAGAGCTGAAGTGGTGCAGTGGTTAAATGCAGCCATTGCAGGCTGACTGCTAGTTCAACAGTTCAGCTGTTCAAATCTCACTAGGCTCAAGGTTGACTCAGCCTTCCATCCTTCCGAGGTCGGTAAAATGAGGACCCAGATTGTTGGGGGCAATATGCTGAACTCTGTAAACCGCTTAGAGAGTGCTGTAAAGCACTATGAAGCGGTATATAAGAAAAGTGCTATTGCTATTATTATATATTTTCTTCCCAAATATTTCCTATTCATCTATGGAGGCCAAAAATTACATTTTGATCAGAAAGCATTTCATAGACTCAGGGCTTGGAGGTCTTCTAGTCTAACCTGCTACACCTGGCAAGAAACCTAATATTATTCCAGACAAACGGTTGCACAAGTATTTAAAACTGGATTTGCTACAGACAACTTTATAATGCTTCAGCCATGTGGTGGAGATAAGGCAAGGACAATATCTTGAGGTTGTACATTATCAAATAAGAGCAAGATGGCTCGTGCGGTTAGAATGCTGGCTTGACAAGCTGCAAACCCATGTTCAAGATCTGAGTGCTGCTGTGGGACAGGGTGAGCTCTTGTCCTTAGCTCCAGTTTACAGACCTTACAGATTAACAGAGTTGGAAGGGACCTTGTAGGTCATCTAGTTCAACTCCCCACCCAAGCAGGAGACCCTACACCATTTCTGACAAATGGCAGTACAATATCTTGAAGTATTTCTTGAAAACCTCCACAGACGGAGCACCCACAATTCCAGAAGGCAAACTGTTCCATTGGTTAATTGCTCTCACCATCAGGAAAGTTTCTCCTTAGTTCCAGGTTGGATCTCTCTTTAGCAAGTTTCTGCCCATTACTTCTTGTCCTCAGAAGCTTTGGAGAATAAGGGGATGCCTATCTGTGGTAGCCCCTCATATAGCAGAAGACTACTATCGTATCAACCCTAATCCCTAGTTCCCATAACAGTTCCTTTTAAGATTTATCCTGCAGGTTCCTTATCATCTTACTTCATCTTCTCTGCACTCTTTCTAGGATTGCAGCATCTTTTTTGTATCATGGTGACAAGAATTGGATACAATATTCCAGGTGTAACCTCACTAGTCCTTCCTGTCAATGATTACTTCAGCTTCAACCACAACAATACACGAGCACATAATAGATTCAAACTTAATGTAAACCGCTCCAAACTTGACTGCAGAAAATACGACTTCAGCAACAGAGTGATCAATGCCTGGAATGCACTACCTGACTCTGTGGTTTCTTCCCCAAACCCCAAAAACTTTAACCTTAGACTGTCTACAGTAGACCTCTCCCCATTTCTAAGAGGTCTGTAAGGGGCGTGCATAAGCGCACCACTGTGCCTACCATCCCTGTCCTACTGTCCTATTGTCCTCTTTTATCGGTACTTTTTACTTATGTTATGTTTATACAAACAACTACTATCCTGTATATATTTGACAAAAATAAATAAATAAAATAAATAAAAAATAAACTATCACTTCTTGTGATCTTGATGTTATCGCTCTGTTAATGCAGCCAACAGCTGCATTGGCTTTTTTGGCAGCTTCAGTACACTGCTGGCTCATATTTAAATGGTGATTCATATGGATTTCCTTTTTGTTATTGTTGTTCTGGATGGAAATGCATTGTTGCATTACATTTAGCTATGCTATCCAAGGATATGCATATTAGATGCATAAGATTTGTGAAACAAAAAGGCAAGCAACCTCCACATAGTTCAATGCCCATTACAGGTATTTTCTACTTTCGAGTATCAGTTGTTCATAACCATTTAATTTACAACTACATGATGCTATTATGCCAGTTATATAATAGGTGTCATAGAAAGACACCATATTTAGCAACCATCTCATAGTATTGCTGAAAAAGTCCACTGTTTTTGAAAAGAGAACAAAAATAAAGCTAAAATCAGAAAATATGCTTCCTGGATAACAGAGCAACACTATTTAAATGGAAAATTATCAGATTTTGTATTTTTCCAGGCTCTTTTAAAGTGAATTATGAGTCATAGAACTTTCAAATGGCCACAATATACATTTTTGTATGATTCATGTAAAGTCTAAAACCCTCTGAGATTATTTTATTTTCAACTCTGTATGTCTAAGGTAGCATTGAGATCTCAAAGATACATTGCTAAAATGTAAGATTGCATATCATTTATTCATACAACTGTTCAGATTTCATTACTGGAGATCTTTGGCGCTATAAATAAGCGAATGTATTTATTTTGCATAGATTAGCAACACTTATATTTGGAAAAATAAATACAATTATGAATATATGATACCAACTTGTTGACAAGCAGTGGGAGATGGAAGGCAAACTCTATCCCCAAAGTCTGACATGACAAGTTAGAAGCAGCGATGGTAGAGCTGATGGCCAGTAGCAGGAAAAAAGATAAACGGAGGGAACATTTGTTGTTTATTTTTTCTTTTCTTTTTTTTCCCTGGGTCTCCACAGCCTAACTTAGGAGCTCTAATATACATCCATTATGACATAAAATCAATAACTATAACAAAAACACTTAAAAGCCTTTTTCCACTTTAATACTGCAATGATGAAATACGACATCACATCTACCTCCCCAATCAAACAGACAAATTTCTTTGCCTTTTCTCTTTTAAAATCTCAGCTGGAATCCCTGGAGAGAGAATTTTTTTTTTTAAAGTGTTCAGCTTATTCTTTGTTCCCACTTCATGTAAATCAGCACAATAATGTTACCGTTGAGAATCGGGATCTTTCACGTGTTCTGTCCTGAGAGGTGAACTGGAAGGAGAAAGAGAAGGACAAGAGATATCGTTGTTTTCTTTTAATTTAAAACATTTAAGTCTTAATTCATAATTTTCAAAATACATTTTCACTGTAAGAAAATCATTTGCTTTTATTTTTCCGCAAACAATATTTCCCCCTCCTAACTTTTTCTTCTTCTGGACTCTGGGAAAACTCTGGAAGCTTTTATTCTTGGCTGGACAGCACAAACTTTGTTTGTGTTCATGCTTCTTAAAGCCAAACTCCCTATTCTAAATGGCATGTCAAGGTTGGTGTCCTTATGTCCTTTTCCCTTCTCTCTCTTGATTGAAGTTTCTAGGTCAGATATTCCTACACAAGAACTCAGCATGAATTTATTCTGGCAAAACACAGAGCTGTGACTCACCTGATTTCTTATTCTTTGACTATTTAGCCAGCGACAATGCCTGAGTGGAATTCTGATGATTACAGATTTTGGATTCTTTTAAGATCAATCTTAGGTTAACTTGCTACATTGGTTGACATGTTATCAATTTAATTCTTTTTCATGTTTTATTAGTGTTAGGATGTCCTGGACACTACAGCATCAAAAGCTTTTTTACATTCTCCTGCTCTTACCACTTCTTTGTCCAAAAAACAAAAGAGGTTATTTTAATTACAAATTAATCAAATATTGAATGTGACAATGTTGATTTTTCTAAACAAAGTCAATGCTGCGGTAACTGAACAAAGAGTTCCAAATCAACAATTTCTTGTAAGACAAACAGGCAATCTACAAAAGGATTACAGTAGGAGACTTTGTAGAATGTCATATTTATGACAATGCAAGTACCAAAACTAGAATCATATTTTTTCCCTATTAAATCCTTTCCTGACTGTCTTCAAGTATGAGAAACTGGGAAGAGTATTCTTATGGCAAGATCTAGAGGCAATTAATTCAATTAATTCTTGAAATGAAATATAAGCTTTTTTGTTTATGACTTCTTTGCTTATTTCTTTGCTTATTTTAGAAGTTAGTTAGAATTAAGATTCTAGGATTTCAGAAAAAGCAATTCACAAAACAGTTTGGCATTTAAAGAGAAATAGAGATTTAATCAACTTTATTTATTTATTTATTTATTTATTTATTTATTTATTTATTTATTTATTTATTTATTTATTTATTTGTTTGTTTGTTTATATTTATTATTTCTTGATGAGTAGGAGCAGGGACACAAATGTTACACTAATAAAATGTTTATAGAGTGAAAGCATGATGGTAATGTGCAGCTTTCGTACAGGACAATCTAAAGTCAGAAATCAGAAATCTTGAAATGATTATAAAAAGAGTCTAAAATAGAATCATTTAGAACAGATTTAGCTAAACCTACTTAATTTTGAGCAGTTAAGATGCTGGGCTTGTTGGCTGGAAAGTTGACAGGCCAGGTTCAAGACATGAACGCCTTGAAATGGCTGAGCTCCCATTCTTGCCCCAACTCCTGCCAACCTAGCAGTTCAAAACCACGCAACTGCGAGCAGATGATTAGGTACCATTTAAATGGGAAGGTAACAGTGCTCCATGACATCATGCTGGCCACATGACCATGGAAATATCTTTGGACATTGCTAGCTCAATAGCCTTGAAATGAACACGAGCACTGCCAACTAAAGTCGACTATGACTAGCAGAGTATTAAATCCACAGGGCCTTTACTTTTTACTCATTTATCTTTATTTTATCTGCTGTTACAAATTGACCATTTAAATAGTGTACCTCTGCATATACAGCTAATTATGTTGGGGTCTGTGGACATTCATGTAATTCTTTCTTCAATATCCTAACCCAACTATGACTTTTTTAAATAAAAAAAACATTCATATTGTCAGTACGGAGGTCTGAAAACTTTTCCATAGGCATGTTTAGTTGCTGGTATAGTTTGGCAATCATTTTTATTAGAATTCCTGATCACCTGCTGCAGATCCCTTTTAAATCTGTGTAGATGAATGGATAATAATACAGTTCCCTTTATACGTCATTTGATTCTGCAAGAGTGTGAATGTCATATGGCCTAGCTGTTGTCAAATCATAAATGTCAGTACACCTGCCTACACATATTTATCCTTTTGAGCACAAGAGAAGCACCAGGTAACCATGCCGCACCCTTGTGCTAAAGCCAGGAAAATGAAATGAAGACAAGACTGTGAAGAAACCAAATATTACACCCTTGAAGGGGGTGTGTCAAACGAATGTAGTTGGCTGTTCATGCAACCACTATCTAGAAATATTTTGGGAGAAAAAGTGAAGATGGGTTATATCTAATAAATGCGTAATAAAGAAAATAAAGTGAAACAAACGTTCTAATAATAAGAAATGAAAAAAGATATACTGAAGAACAGAAAAGGTTAGCATAAAAACTCAGCCTTTGTGTCTCAGATGGACGTATATTGTATTGATTCTTCATACTCTATTCCTTACGCAAGTATACTTTTCCTTTTCGGTTTGGAAGAAAATCTTGCTCGGGTGCACCCTTGTAGAAGGCAAAGCATGCATAAAATGATTCAGTGAAACTTCATTGCACAGCAGTGGGAAATTCCCAAAAAACAATTTAAACATCTCTGTTGAAATTAGTTCCTGCCCTTCTCTCTACATATACTACATTTAATTCACAAGAGTGTAGTAAATGGTTACAGTTCTTTAACTGCACATATTTGCTAGCATTCGCAAAACCCATTGCCTCCTTGAATACAGAAACACCAAAATGTAGGTAAATAGAAAAGAACAGATGGTGGTGGAAGGAAAAAAAAAATCACTTTCCCTAGATCTTGAGCCAGTATTCCTGGATGTTTTATATCACCACCGAGTGTAGTAACTGCAGACCTTCACACTGTACAGATGGAAGTGTGAGTTTTGAGAGAGATTGAGCATGTGGATTTTCCCCATGTGTCCAAATTACAGGAACATCTGTGCTAAACAATTTCAAGCGGATCCAATATAAAAATTGCCAATATTCAATAGCCCCTCAATATCTTTTTCCTTGCAAAAATGATCTGATTTCATGGCCATAAACTGGGATATTTCATAAAGCCATGCAGGGCTGTTAATTCAGATGATAGTCAGATAGTCATACATGTTCTTCTGTTACCTTTTATTCTTCATTGATTTATATATTGTGTTGTTGTTTTTTCAAATATGCTTAATGTGTGCGGTTCCTGTCTGAAAGATTTAACATTACTGTGTATTGGGATAAATTTGCTTTAAACTATCTGTGCGTGTGCCCAGACATGTGTTTCTTAGTCTCTATCTAATCTGTACCAGTTTTAATATATTTCATTATTAGATTATTTAAGCCCAGAAAAAATGACAAAAACCTCCATTTCATTTGCATATTTCTTTTATATTTAAATATTTATATTTAACACATTGAACGTTGCAAACCTGAATGTTTTTCTCTACAATTGTGAACAGATATATGCATTATTATATTCTAAAATTTATCTAGGGAAACCATGAATTTTATGCCCATTTATAATGTTTCTGCTGCAGATAATTGACTTTAAAATACATTTATATTTCATTTTTCTAATAATCACTATCTACCTACACAGTTTGAGGGCTCATTCATTTGTCTATGCCAGGGGTCCCCAAACTTGGCAACTTTAAGACTTGTGGACTTCAACTCCCAGAATTCTCCAGCCAGCTAAGCTGGCTGGAGAATTCTGGGAGTTGAAGTCCACAAGTCTTAAAGTTGCCAAGTTTGAAGACCTCTGGTCTATGCTGTACATATGCAAGGGCATTCAGCTCCAGCAGAATAAATAAAATTGGCTGGCCTGATTCTCAATTCATTTTCTCTTTTCCTAATTAAGCTAGGAACTAAATTACTACTGCACTGGGATTCATACATTGTGACTGAATATTTGTTGCAGATCTATAAAATTGGAGAAGGTCCTGATGGATTTCCAATTGATTGTTATAAAAACAAGGTTTGGCAATCCCAGTAACCTGGTTTTGACCCTCTTCCCAGCATTCTGGCATCACAGTGCTGAGGTTCAGTGGCAAAATGGCAGAATTTCTGCACTGCATTTTCAGGCAGTTACAAGTGGTATGGACTATCTGTGCATGTGCACAGACATGTGTTTCTTAGTCTCTATCTAGTCTGTACCAGTTTTAATATATTAGATTATTTAAGCACAGAAAAAATGTAAGAAGGAGAATTGTATTGGCTTGCCTCCCCCTCCATTCCTGCTAATCAGCATGTGGATCTTCCCAATAGATTTCACATTGAAAGATGTGTAGAAAGTTAGTCTCACCCCCTTTCCTAAAAGAATGAAATATTTTGAGGAATATTTTAAAAAGGCAGGATAAAATATTTCCCCTGAAAGAGAAATAAAAAATCTTAAGGGAGACAGAAACTCAGAGCCCCAGCTGATATTTTGTGCCCATTAAGAAAGACTGGGTCATCCTATCTACAAAACAAAAGACCTTCAGCTCCAGGGTGAATGGATTAAGATATGACCCTTCAGGACATAATAGGATTAACTCAGTAAAACACTAAGATTGTGTTCACTATATTGCACAATCTCCTAAGGACATTGCATCACCCTCCATACTTCAACCAAAGTTAGCTCAGACAAACATGACCCCTACATGGCCCCATGGGAGTCTGACAACAGCCAATAGAATACATGTTCTTGCACAGGAACAGGAAGTTCAAGTGCAAAGCCCAAGAGAAGGTATAACCCTCCCCTCTCAACTCCATGTGATCAGCTGCCCAGAGCCATAAACCCATGTAGTTCTGCTTCATCATTAAACCATCTTTCCAAACAGCCTCCATGTTTCCAATGTCTTTTTCCTGGCTTGGAACTGAAGCAGATGGATATTTCTTCCAACAGATGGGTGAGAAAAATTTGGCTCTACCCCAATATAATATCACTGCAGCATTGAACATCACTTTTAGCCTTCTAGAAACTCCTGATATAAAATGTTTATTATTTTCTTATTTGCAGGCATATTCTGAAAGTTTTTCAAACAGAGCTTTACTCTTAATTCCAGTGAGATTTATATTACCAAGCTTGGCAAATATTCTATGTACTTCAACTGTAAGACTAATCCCTCGGTGCATATTGGTAATTTTAACAGTTATTTTGCCTGTAGATTGCAGATTGTATTTCCAACTATGGGTTGTGTAGTTTAGGCTAGAATTGCAAGGCTCATTTCATTTTTTTTATTTTAGATTTCTAGTGGATGGAATAGCTTTTATGTAAAATGAATATCCCAGCAACACCATTTCTTTGGCTGCTGAGAAAATCTTTGATACAATTCTCAGTAGGGGCAACTTTCCACTGGAAATCAGATTGGCTCCCTACATCACTGGCTTTTTGTAAGCTTTTAAAACTCGATTGTTTTGGAAAATCTTTGGAGGATGAAATAAAATGTAGCCATCTTTGTCACTGCTGTTTTATCTTAGTTTAATTTTATATTCTGGATAACTTGCTGTATTTTTATTGTACATTTTTTCCCATATAGCTAGTGTTTGTGAACGTCATCACACATAAACATTTAATAACTCTTGAAGATCTTTTGAAGATTTCTGAAATGGGTTTGCATCATTATATCTTTTCTTAAAGTTTTAAATTTTCTACATATACGTTCTGTTTAACCCATAGATCCAGGGTGAATTTCAAATCATGTGTTTTCTCCTTGAATTTACATTACATAATATGTCAAGCATGCCGTCTTCTTTTTTCTTTAATTGTGAGTTAGAACTTTTTGTTTATGCCATTAGAAATTCTGAAAATGTTAAAGGTATCTCAGTATGTGAACCACAGCTGTATGCAAAGGATGACAAACATTTAAATAAACCAGAATCTTTCATTTCATTTTGCTAATGCAAGAGTTGGAATTGTCTTTGGTTATTCTCCACAATAGAATAAATGGGTCTGAGACCTAAAAATAATTCTGACCCTTCTAAGGATTTGAGTTTAGGTTGTTTCTTATTATTTTGTTTGTCTTGTTATTAAAATTTCTGGGAAACTTTCTGAACTAGCAAATTTTAATTTATCCCCTACTTTAATGCACATTAAAGAAAAAATAGACAAATGGACTAGAATAATTCCTTTGAGCATTTGGGATAAAATTACTGTGATAAGAATTTTACTCCAAGGCTGATTTCTATTTTAAGTAATCTTTGTATTCCTTCATATTATTTCAAGCTAATTTATAGACTATTAAATAACTGTCTTTGTCAGGGACATCCTTTGAGATTTCCATTGTTTAACATAAAATTGCATGTTGAGAACAATTGTTTTTTTCAGACTTTGAAGCTTATCATTGGGCATTTATTGTATTTTAGGGGTGCTATTTTTTCTATTTAATAATTAAAACTCCTCTTCCCAAATAATCTCATATCTTCCTACATCTATATGCAAATAATTGATCTAATTCCATCACCCACTTTTTCCAATGGATCAGTGTGATTTTTCCCCTATTTATGTCAACTCACATTTCATTATCCTACAAGAAGTTGGTCATTGTGACAGTGTTATGCTTTGACAATGATTCTGGGCAGTGCCAAGTCAAAAACAAATGCGATAAAAGATAAAATAACAGTGGGCAATACACAGCACATTAACGCAAATCCAGTCATGAGCATATATTCCACCTAATCTAGGGCTGGAGAAAAAGTCATCTTCAGGACCCCTTTAAATGACAGCAGTTTTGAGTATACTTGAACCTAGGGGTAGGATGGGAATATTATTGCAAAGGGCAAGCAAGCACTGTGACAGAGAAGATTCACCTTCTGGGTCCCATCAGATAATATTTCTTTCAGATGATACTTGAAATGTGTCAAGACCTACTAGACAGGCAGAGACAATGAGAGACAGGTGATCCCTTAGAAAGGCAGACTTTATGCTACGAAGGGCTTAAAGGTGATATTGCAAAAACTTACCAGTAACCAGTGCAGCTGATGCAGGAGACATGCTACAGGAGCATACTAATGTGCTGTCATAACGTTTACAGCCTGCTTTCTGGACCAATTGTAGCTTTCAGGTGGTCTTCAAGGAGTGCCCCATGTACAGTAAAGTGTATTGCAATAGTGCAAATAAGAGATAATCAAGACATAAGTAACTGAGAAATGCACTCTTGATCCATGGAAAATTCACTTGGCATACCAGATGATCCCAACTTTCTTGAGTCCAGAAAGACCACCAAATTGCACACCAGTTCTGCTAGCAAAGTAAATAGGGATGACCCCATTCTGAACCAAAGATAGAAAACCCATAGTACTGGAAGAACGAGGAATACAAAGCCACTCATTCTTGTCAAAGTTGAGTTTAAACTTCCTCCTGCCCATCTAGATCTCAACAACCTTAGACACTGAGACTAGATCTCAACAGTGTCATTTGGTTGACCTGGATTCAAGACATACAATTGTGTATCATGAGTCTACTGATGAGCCATATCCCATGTTGATAGATGGCATAACCTAGCCATACTGGGAACGGCAAATCTCTTACCTCTGAAGTCACATGTAGCCCTGCTACCAATCCTAAAATAATGTTGCCAGGCACCAAGGCTATGCTGTTGCCAAGAGTTACTTCCAAGCAACAAAGCATCATCGTGCTGTAAAATGCTGCCAAGTAACCAAATGCCTCTGTTGCTGTCAAGTTGCTCAGCATTGCTGCCAAATGCTCCACTTCTGCCACACCGAACAGCCAGCCACCAGTATGTCTTCAGCAGAATGGTGATTGGCATAATATCCCTGAAATCTTTCAGGCAGGCCCAACATAATTGATAGCAATCTCTGGAAAGAGTAACTATACATGTCTCTCTTTTCTCAAGACAAGAGTAGGGACCAAAGACTTGGATTAGTCCAGTTCCCCCTGTAAAACCAGTCTGGAGGAGCACCAGCTACCAACACAAATGACCTCCAGACATAAAGACCTCTTACCATTTTTACTTTCAAAACCCAATCAAATGACAAGCCTGTACTACATAACATCTGTTCTTGTTGCCATCTTGAAAAAATAATCTTACCTCAGATCTAATCCCAGTTCTCCACTAAAGCATGATTCAGTCTCAAAGCTTTCTTTGGTATGCCAACTGCCATTCAATGTTCCACTGACACACCATCCCCTACTGTATTCACTCTCAGCAAATAATTCCTCGAGTCACCATCTTGGAGGAGAGAGAAAACTTTGAATAGAGATGGCTAAACCGCTACAGCAAATTTCTTTTTTTTTAGACAAATCTTAACTTTTAACAGTTCCATTATGCCTTTTTACCTTTTCCACAAGGAAGCTTATAAATTGGAACTACATTTTAAAAATTAATTTTTAACTTTTAGCTATGCATACCAACATCTATAGAGGTCACCTCATATTATTTATTTAGCTTTTTAAGCCATAAAGGTTGCATTTTGAATGCAAGGTAAGAACAATTGAAGTGTTTATGATATCTAAGGAAGTGGTGTTGCCAAAAACTGAGAAGAAAGGATGAGACTGTAATATAACAAAGGAAGGGAACATCCTTTTCTTCTCCCACTGTTCCTGAACATTCCTTTCCAGGCACATAACACTCCTTGTTCCTGAATCTAACTGCAAGTCTAACAGTATCAAATGAGACTATCCGTTTTTCCCCATAGCAACCAACGCCTTGATTCAAGTGAGATGTACTCTCATATTTCAATTGGAAAACATCCCACATTATTCTGAAAAACACATGACACTTTCCTCAGTGCAATCCTTGTTATTTTTAAAGAAATGGTTCATGTTCTGAAGGCAAGCTATTTATATCAAGTGCAAGAGATGGTATGATGACAGCTGATTGTTAGAAATTCTCTGCAAAATTCCATAAATCTGTCCTTTCAATTGAATTTATGTTCCACTTGAAACAGCTGTGAATGTTAATGCCATACTTAAATTAAAAGAACATTGATAAGTAACATATAGGAACTTGATAACTGAAAAGAGAAAATATGTAACATGCTATGTGACACATTTTGGATAACTTTGATATTCAATTGAAAGTGATAAATAAGTGCTAGAAAACAAGTGAAAATAGTTTGAGCAACCCTGTGAGGAAACATATTTTATCCATAAAAACCATGTACTTTTTCAGGAAAATATATTTTTTTTGGTGTGTGAATTCATATTTATTTATTTATTTATTTATTTTTGTCAAGTATGTGTTAGTAATATACATAGATATAACATTTTTTATATACATAAGATGGGTACTGATAAGAGGGAACATTAGGACAGGGACGCTAGGCACGCTGGATTTAAAGAAATAAATTCAATTAGAACCTACAGAACAAATGATATGAACAAGGCATGGAATGTATCCCTGAGTCTAAAAATATTAATTCTGTTCATTTTTTGCCTACTCTGATTTTGATAAAAGACTTAGAAACAACAGATATTTTATGGAATAGGAAAGAGTGAATAAGAACAAATGGAGAGTTCTTGCTGTGGTGACCTCTGTATTAGGAAGGGTACAGTGCAATTTGTTCAGAGATGGGGTGAAAAGTGTACTATTTTGGTGACAAAAATCAAATAATTTCATGTGATTAAAATAAAAAGGATAAGCAAAAGCTCCAAAAATATGCCTCCAAATGGGGAACAGACATTAAAATGTCAAATGAAATTCAATAAGAGCAATTGTGCAATAATGTACTACAGTGGAGAACGTTATTCTAACTTCATATGAACAACAGCTGACCTGATATGAACGATGGATAAAAATGCCATGTGGCTATGAACTATGCACCTCAATATGTTTTCTCAACTCTGAGAAAAATGAAATATGTTCAAGTTATTGCTAAAAAAAATAGATCATCTGTTGATACCGTAAAACTGTTGATATCCTCATGTTTTTAAAGGAATTTATAATATAGCCAATATTAGAATCCTGTATATCTTTGTCTATGGTCCTATGTGGATTCTAGCCAGGACTTTGTGGGCCATATCCAAATGTTTTGCAACACAGATGGTCTGTTGGTTGAAAGTTTTCCACTCTTAGCTTGTGAAAATGGTCAATTCAGGTGATTAGTTCCTTAACAATCTTGAATGCCTAGTTATGGCCTAAGGAGGACACACATAAGTTCAGGACACTTAAAAAAAAAGGTTGTGCATCTGTTAATAAAAGCTGGTTAAGACTTAATACAGGATTTAGTAAATTGACTTTAGAAGTAACAGCCAGGTCTACAGCAATAGTGAAATTACTATTACCATAATAGTACCTCATCTTAAGCCATTTTTAAAGAAATAAAAGTATAATAAACTATACACCAAAATCTTCATAAAAAATTAAATATATGCATTTACTCAGCCTATCAATATCACTTTTGTATATTGTACAGGTAGACCTCAATATACAACCACAATTGAGCCCAACATTCTGTTGCTAAGTGAAACATTTGTCAAGGGAATTTTGCCTCATTTTATTATCTTACTTGCCACCGTTAAGTGAATCACAGTACTTGTTAAGTTAGTAACACTGTTGTTAAAGGGAAATTGGTTTCCCCATTGACTTTGCTTCTCAGTAAAAGGAAATCACATGACCCTGGTGTAATGTACCGAAAGGCCACCAGGGGCCGTTCTTGGAGCGGGAACTACTTGAGAAGTGATTGGTTTAAAAGGGTTTTGACAGCCGGCTATAAAAGCAGGCTGTCAACGATAGTTACCTCAGTTCTGTTAACGTATTGTTAGAGCAGTTGCTGTTATCTTGATCCATTAAAGCATAATACTTACCTCACTCGGAGTCACCTCAGTAAATGCTCCCATCCAGACAAGCTATATAGCACCTGGGACACTGCAACTGTCAGTTGCCAAGCTTCTGAATTTAGATCACATGACCATGGGATGCTGCAATAGTCGTAAGTGTGAGAAATGGTCATAAGTCACTTTTTCCAGTGCCATTGTAACTCTGAACAGTCACTAAGCAAACTGTTGTAAGTTGAGGACTACTTGTACACCATTTGTTTACTCATTCAAGTTTTACTTTGCACTTTTAAGAGGGATTCACGCATTTATACAAACACAAATATTTACATTTCAAACCAATTCAGTGTCTATGGAGATTCTTAGTCATCCAGGTCATGGTTGTCCCAAAGTTGCTTTTTTTCCCCCCAAGAGGACTTTCTAGTTTTTCTTTGAAGACGTTTCACTTTCTCATCCAAGAAGCTTCTTCAGCTCTGACTGGATGGTGGGGAATGGAAGGATTTATACTCCTTGAAGACAGCTGGTCATTTGCATTCTTTTAGCAGGTTGTGAAGGTCACTAGAGGTTTATCTGTGTCATCAGGGTCACCTGAGTGGTGTGGAGCCTTCTTGGAACTGTTGAAAGGACTGTGTTGTAGATTGGAGATAAATGATGTCATATCCCTCCCCTTCTGTTGAGAGAGGGCTGTTCAATTTTGAGATAGATGGCCTCTTTAATAACCCCTCTTTCAAAACACACAGACACAGGCCACTCTTTTGAAGAGAACAAAGTCCAAATTTTGGACATAGAGGATCGCTGGTTTGAAAGAGGGGTTAAAGAGGCCACCTATGTCAAAACTAAACAGCCCCCTCTCAACAGAGGGGGAGGGATATGACAAAGCCTAATTAATTTATTTATGGCCTTTTCCAACATCTCATTCCTGACCTTAAGCATGTTGAGTTTATTTACTTATTAGATTTTTATTTATTTGTTTATTTATTTTATTCTTTTATAACAGGACTGTCAAACTCACGGCCCATGGGCTGGATGCGTCACACACTAGCCACGCTCACACCCATTTTAGTGAAGGGGAAAAAGTCGCGATACATCACGTGATGACACCCTGATGACGCGAGTTTAACACCCCTGTTTTACAATATATTTCATTTATTTTATAAGGAACTTAAGGAGCGAACATAGCTAATACTCTTTCCTCCTTCTATTTTCGCCACAACAACAACAACCCTAAGAGGTGAGTTGGGCTGAGTGACTGGCCCAAAATCAGCCAGCTGGCTTTCATGCCTAAAAGGGGACTTAGAACTCACCATCTCCTGGTTTCTAGGCCAGCACCTTCACCACCTCCACCAAACTAGCTCTATTATGATTTAATATTATCAGAGTCTCCATCCCTTTCTTCTGTTTCTTCTTTTTATAACATCATCAGATTAAAAGATATGGAAAACCTGAAACCTTGTACCCATTTTGACATTTGAGATCACCCTCTGAAATTAATGCTCTAAATGGATTTTGTTTTATGTGTGTTTTCTCCAAAATGTGCATTTTGAAAATGTGTATTTTCTCTTAAAATTAACTTTAAAAATGCCTTTAAAATGTGCCTTTGACACATTTTATTGTGTCAAAAACCGCAACAGAATATCTGGGAAGCTAATGATTAATAATATTGTGTTGTAAGTAGATATAAATCTAATAATATGGTTAATTGATTTGGTTTGTTGAGCATCCCTTTATACATTATACCTTGCCTACATAGTGTTTGACATTATGCCCATCTCATACATATAGAAAAGGTTTGTAGGTAAATGATTATCTGAACAGGCATAAGATACTATATGCAATATACAATACTATATATATAAATTTATATCAATCTTGCAGTTACATTTTGATCCTGGTAACCATAAGCAGAAGCATGTTTGATTACATGCCATCAAGTCAATGTAAACTCTTAGTGACCATATTAGTAGAATTTCTCCCGTATAATTTGTCATAAATCTGACTGTTCAGTTCCTCCCGTAGCATTTGTAAATATGGAGTGCTAATTGTGGATAAATCTATCTTCATCTTCCAATATTCAAGTTTCTTCTAAGTAGGGAATATTTTCTAAAATATTCTAAAATATTGACATCTCTACTGTACCCAGTTTTTGTTTCTCACTTCATCTTTCTTTGACCATATCAACTTACCATTTGTTCATTACAGAGGTGGGTTCCTCCCAGTTCAAACCGGTTCTATAGAACTGGTAGTAACTTGGTGGCCTGGGTCGCTTGAACTGGCAGCGACCCAGGCCTGCCATGCCCCCAAACCAGCTCTCTCGGTGCTGCTGTAAGCACCACCATCTTGTTTTTTGCTTCTGCGCATGCGCAGCAGCTGTTTTTTGCTTCTGCGCATGCACAGAAGCTGTTTTTTAAGCACTGCACAGGCATGCAATGTGTGCACATCAGCACGGCGTGTCACTGAGTGAATCGGCAGCGAAGAAAACCGGAACCCACCCCTGGTTCATTAGCATCCTTTGGCATACTAATTCAAGTTTAAAATCTCTTTCTGAGGTTTGAGATTTTTTTGGAAGTCTTTGCTTGTTTTTCTGTTTTCATCTTCAGTGACTTTTCAAATGTTGTTGTAGTACTACTATATGTGTTTTCTAATCATTCACTAACAGTTTTTATTAAATTCTTTCATTAAATCTGTCTTTGGCTCCCCTTTGGTTTCTCTGCTCAGTAGTTGCTGCCATTTGTTCTGAGATCCAATTTTCTTTGTTCTATATCTTGGTCTTTGACAGTCTCTTTTTACATTCAGTTTCAACAACTTCTTTGATTTCATTCCACAGTTCCTCTGCTCTTCTGTCAATAAGGACTTCAATTCTTAAACTTATTATTGAAAATGGTGGGTGTGTGCTCAAGATCATATGGTGGTAATTTGACTGGTTGTGTGCTTCCAATTTAGCTTGGCTTGGAACTTATATATGAACAGTTTGTGATTTGTTCCATAGCAAAACTATGATAGTGGTGCCTGATTACTTCGGGTGCACAATGTACTGCAGGGTATATATATTTTGGTGTGTTTTCCTGGCATTTATTGCTCATGTATCCCAGTAACAATTCCCTTATAACAACTCCCCTGCTTCCTGTCACAATGTGATATCAGAGGAGGACATGTGGGAGAAGAACTAGAGAAGAACTACAGACAACACCAGGAAGTTCGAGACCAAGAACATTAATGGTAGGGCCATTGTTTATTCCCCCCTTTCCTTTTTGTATGAAAGTGTTTTATACATAATTCAAGCGTAATGTTTTAAGATGACTTTAGACGTAATTTGCTAAAAACTTATAGCGATCTGGCAAGTAAATGAGGCGTGACACGAGGGTAACAACTCATAACTCTTTATTCAGGCTTGAACATACCCAGAATTTGTCTGAGGGAAAAACACATTGGACAGATCCTTAAATACCGGCAGAACAACACGAGCAGCCAATCAGCGATTACCAACAACTCTCCCCTTAGAGCGGCCCCTAGAGGGACGCCGGAACACTACATAATGAACTTGGAATCCCATTTCAGGAAAAAGCTATCCTGATTCATATCGGCATGGCATAGTTTAGTATAGGCATGCTGTTTTCTAAGAGAAATGCAAAATCCATTCAGCATAAAAGCCAACTTCCAGAAACAGTTGTGAGACTCAGGATGTTAATCTGGGTCTCCTGGATACATTCCAAATCAAGTAATTACATTCTATTTACCCAGTGTTCCCCAACAGTTTCTGCTGGAAATGGAATTCATCTAACAGTTGTGCAGCGTTGGTGTACATTTCAAAACAGCTGTTGTACTCCACTCTACTCCAGAGAGGCTTTCATTTCAATGGTGAGTGACATGATGACTATATATTCCTCATTTGTGAGGCTTAGGGGTCTTTTGAAGCTTAATTAGTAAATGTTCTTAAAGTGCTGTAATTAAAAGTGATGTAAATGTGCAAACGATCTTGATCTGAATAACATAAGGGATGTGAAACATAAATGGAACACTTTTCAGATAGCAGCCCATGTTTTATTTTTTAAAGAAGATTTCAAACAAGATCTTCAAAATGTTACATTTGCAAGCTATATCCATCTTGGAGGTAAGCTGTAGCCAGCTTGGTTTTGATGAACAAGTGCCACACACAGAGAAACAAATCTCAAGAAACCCCATGTTTCCAAATTTCTAAATGTTGGATTTTTATATATCTATGTTTGAATGTATTGAATTAATAACAAGAATTTTTCTGAGTGTTGAAAAAACAGGTTTAAAAGTAGATACCAGATAGCTAATAGCAGCCTTTCCTTAAAAGAAATTAGGATAAAACAGTTATATTTTTATTGACATAAATTAGGAAACTGCCCTTGCTGCATATAATCAGCAGTAGCATAAGTACTGTATTTATCTTTTACCTCCAAGGTCTCTGTCTCACTTCTCTTGACAGGTACCGAGGACATTATTCTGATTTTATTGATCTCAATGGTAAACTTCCCAGATTTTTGTAAGGGTTTTCAATATGTCCATCTATTAGCATGATTAAACTGACCCCTGCTGTTACCTGACAGAACATACAAAAGTTCATTTTTATGGGCATATCAAGACATATTTTTCCCTATTAGAATAATTGGGATTGATATTTTACCCCCTAGTATGATTAGAAAAATAATTCCAATAGCAAAAATGAAGAGCATATGGACTAAAGAGATCAATTGTAATATTTTAACCACTTAGCCATACTGATTTTTTTTTTAAATGTAGCTATATAATGAGTTTTACTTGATACTAATATTTAGTGTTAGACTAAAGGAAATATGGCAATAGATACTGGGTTGAAAACATTTGAGCAACATAAATCACTTCATTAAGGAAAACAATGATTCACAGTGAGAAAACTACAAAAGATTCTAACTATGCATTGACTGTGCCCCATATAAAATTAAAGAATCCTTGATGCTTAAATAGTCATGTTTGCATAGTTTTTCCTGATGATGATGATGATGGTGATGATGGTGATGTCTATCATTGCTTCTTTCATGGATGCTTTCTCCTAGTTTAGTCTTCAGATCTGGGCCCAAAGGTGCTTTTTCAAGAGGCAACTGGACTTTCTGATTTTTCTTTGAAGGCGTTTCACTTCTCATACAAGAAGCTTCTTCAGCTCTGAGATGGATGAGAAGCAAAATCAGATCTGGGATTCCCTAGTGCTTTCCTACCCAAGTATTACCATGTCTAACTGACTTAATATTTTTCAAGGTCAGAAAAATTCAGGAGCTGTCACCTGTTTAGTTTATCAGTAATTCGTGGGGGGGGGGGGGAAATCTGTCCAAAACCTATATTATCCAACATTTTATAACTGGAAATACTCCATGCTGGGCTCCGTCTTCTAAATCTGACCTTTTTGCACTCTCTGTCTTAGAAATCTGATAGCAGGCACAAGCTTTTGAAAATATTTTTTTTCGCTGCAGCTGAAAGAAGAATTATTGTTCCTAGTCATTCATTCTCCAGCTTCCTTAGTACAGAACATGCAAGCAAAACAACAACAACAGCATAAATAAATAGATAGATAGATAGATAGATAGATAGATAGATAGATAGATAGATAGATAGATAGATAGATAGATAGATAGATAGATAGATAGATAGATAGATACAATCAAGGACCAGAGAGGTACTAGTACCACTCTATAAAGCCTTGGTCAGACCACACCTAGAGTACTGCATTCAGTTTTGGTCACCACACTACAAAAAAGACATTGAAACTCTAGAGAAAGTGCAGAAGAGAGCAACCAGGATGATAAAGGGTTTGGAAAATAAAACATACAAAAAGCGGTTGCAGGAACTGAGCTTGGTCAGTCTGGCGAAGAGAAGGACCAGGGGTGACATGATAGCAATATTCCAATACTTGAGGGGATGCCACAGAGAGGAGGGGGTCAGGCTGTTCTCTATGGCACCAGAAAGCCAAACAAGGAATAACGGATGGAAGCTGACCAAGGAGAGATTCAACCTGGAAGTGAGGAGAAACTTTCTGACGGTGAGAGCGATCAACCAGTGGAACAGCTTGCCAGCGGAGGTTGTGAGAGCCCCAACACTTGCGACCTTCAAGGAGAGACTGGACTGCCATCTGTCTCAAATGGTGTAGGAACTCCTGCTTGAGCAGGGGGTTGGACTAGATGTCCTACAAGATCCTTTCCAACTCTAATAATAAATCTAAAAAATATAAACAACAATGATAATAAATTTTAAATGTCCAGTTGACTGAGTTTCATGTTTAAAGAGTAAAAGAGATAACAGTAACAGTAACAATAATAATAATGAAAATGAAAAAAACTTCACTGGAAGACTATCTGAAGGACAGTGAAGAAGAAGTACTGAAGCTAGTATAACATGAAGGCTTATTGAGTACTGGAGAGACCAAGTTGGCTTACAAGAAAAACTCTGGGATTTTAGAATTCAAAGATAGCAATAGCAATAGCAATAGCACTTAGACTTATATACCGCTTCATAGTGCTTTACAGACCCCTCTAAGTGGTTTACAGAGTTAGCATATTGCCCCCAACAATCTGGGTCCTCATTTTACCGACCTCAGAAGGATGGAAGGCTGAGTCAACCTTGAGCCCGTGAGATTTGAACAGCTGAACTGCTGAACTAGTCAGCTGAAGTAGATTGCAGTGCTGCTTTTAACCACTGCACCACCTCAGCGCAGTGGTTAAAAGCAGACAAGCACCTGCCACATAACACCCCAGACTTAAGAAAGACAAAACAGTCTGGAGAGTGGATGTTGCAGTACCTGGATACAGCAGAATAGAAGAAAAAGAACTGGAGAAAATCACCAAATACAAAGACCTGAAAATAAATGTAGAATGATTGTGACAAAAAAGTAAGCAAAAATAGAGTCAATAGTGATGGGTACCTTGGGTCAATCCAAAAATATCCACAGTCCCACTTGAATACCTTTGGCATTGACAAAATCCCCATTAGTTTGTTAGAAGAAAAATCCTTTGGTTTGTTCTGAGCCAGGTTCCAATGAGCACACAGGACAAATTGCTTGAAACAGAGAATGGTTTTATTCGACAGTACAAACAGTAAAGCAATTGAAGGTGTAATTGGTGCAAAATGCAGCTGCGCGAGCTGTGGTGGGTGTTCCCAGATACACCCATGTAACACCCATTCTCCGCCAGCTGCATTGGCTGCCCATTAGTCTCCAGATGCAATTTAAGGTGTTGGTTTTAACCTTTAAAGCCCTATATGGCTCAGGGCCAGGTTACCTCCGGGACCGCATCCTACCGCATCTCTCCCTACGACCGGTTAGGTCCCACAGAGTTGGTCTCCTCCTGGTCCCATCAACCATGCAATGCCGGTTGGCGGGACCACGGGGAAGAGCCTTCTCTGTGGGAGCTCCGTCTCTCTGAAACCAACTCCCACCAGAGATCTGGACTATCCCCACCCTGCTGGCCTTCCATAAAGCCGTGAAGACATGGCTCTTCCTGCAGGCGGGGTGAAAAGAGATCTTATTCCCCATGGATGACTGTTTTTTTTAAATTTTGTAATTTTTAAATTGTTTTTTATTATATTTCTGAAATGTTATTATTTTCTGCTGTATGCCGCCCTGAGTCCTATGGGATTGGGCGGCCTATAAGAACAAATTAAATAATTAAATTAAATTAAATTAAATTAAAAACGGATATTTATAGGAGAATTCATGCCTGCTGGTGTGTCAACCTAGGAAATGTGTAGGCTCCAATGGGAAGGCAATGCAGTTTCTCACCCTACGAGGCATGATAACCTTTGTCCATTTTGTATATCTAGGTGTTGAACTGGTGTTAGGTGTTTGTGAATTTGCATTGTGTATGTAAAGGATTTCCATACCTTGAGAGAAGTTTCTTTAGTTATGATTAAGTTGCTGGTATTTGATAATTTCCTAATAGAAGATGCACATTGTTTCATCCCATGTGTCAATGTAGGCAGAAAGGTTAAAGTAGTCTATTGTTTTATTTGTTCCTGAGTTCACTGACAGGTCAGGAGAAGTTTGGGCCTGCAAGTGGAGTGGATGGCAGGGGCTGAAGTAGCACAAGTAGTTTGTCTTCCAATCGGTTGTAAAAGCTAGTTTTACTTGGAATAGCTTGCATCTTGCAATGATACATTTAACACCATCAAACAATAATATCTGCCTAACTCAGGTTCTTGAGAATAACTTGATAGTTACATAAAAATGCCAAATCCAGTCTAAACAGCTAACTATCTGTAACAAACCATAACAAAAGTGATAACTGAGCTGTAAAACTGTACTTTTATTTTTTATTTTTTATTTTAAAAAAAACACCTTTATCCTGCTTGGAACTGCCTATTTTCTTAGATGCTACCTTAATAATTTTAAAGTCCTTGGTGAGAACTCGAATTATGTTTCTACCAGTCTTAAACTATGAATCTAACAGTAGATTACCCATACATAATAATAATAGCAAAGAATCATAAAACTATCTGAAGTCTTAAAAGCATTACAATCATTGACTTACTATTTGAAATAGTAAGTATAATTTTCTAAAAGAAATAATAATTATGTTGTATGTGATGGTAGTGGTAAAGCCATTCCAAAAGGAATGCATGGCTCTATATATTTCTCTCAAAGAAAAGATTTTCAAAAACGGAGATAGAATAGTATTTTATAAGATACAAAATCATCTAAAGTGTAACATTACTATGAATGCATAAACACTTTTAGAAGTGTTTTTTTTTTACCTATTACCACTCTTACCTATTTCTTTTGAAAAAGAAAAAGGTAATATAAAGGCTGCTATGATGAAACTATTCATTTGGCCTGCCATTTAATGTTTATATTATTCAGTTGTTCACCAGTGCTAATTATCCCTCTAACTTTGAGAATCTCTGCCAATTTATGCTTATTTATCAAATCAATATCCCAAGGAAAATAGCCAGCTGGTGTCTTGCAACGAAAGTACAAACTGCATGACTTCTAGCCTGCTCATTTATTGCAAAAAACCAGAAGATTGTTTAACACGTTTAAGAGTTGTTAATTTCCATTGCATTAGCTAATTGAGAATCTAAATTAAAACAGAGTGCTGCTACTGGACAATTTCTTCATTAGGTGTTTTGCACTTTCTTTTTTTTTTTCCAAAAAGTTTTATTAGTACAAAATTACATAAGTAGTAGCAAAATATTAAATATAAAGTACAAACATTTTTTGTTTTTTTCTCCCCCCCCCCGAACCCGCCCCCTTCCCTCCCCACCTCCCCCCCCCGGACTTCCCAGAGATAATACAGGGCATAATAATAAATTTAAATTGTTAATAAAAAGAAAAGAAAAAAGAAAAAAAAGAACACTATTTTTTAAAAAAAACTTCAACTCCAGATTATACACTAATAATATATCGCATTTGTATACAATAGTAAAGATATAAAAAAGAATAAAAAAAAAGAAAGAAAGAGAAATCTCTTTAACAATACAAACAAACAAACCTCCTACCTCCTCCCTTCAATCCTCTATCTAATACAAAGTAAATGTTATATAAATAATAACTAAGTATAAAATACAAAAATCTTAAACTAATATTTTGTGATAGACTTTACACATTTAGGCTTATACTTAAACTGATATTATTGACATTAAAAATAACCTCTAAGATAAAACTTGACTAAATGTTACATAAGTAATCATTAAATATTGAATTTCATCATAATATTAATAACATAATATTATTCTAAATTAACTTACTAACTTCAATAAACAAAAAAGAAAGGGAAAAAGAATAAACAAATCTTCAACAAACTATATATATCTAATATAATTAACATTAAAAGTAACCTCAAAGATATATAAAACTTAGCTAAATATTGCATAGGTAATCATTAAGTAGGGAAAAGGAAAAATGCAATCATATTAATCTCTATCCGTCCAATATATTTCAACATCACATCGTTTTGTATCTTGATAGTTCATCTTTTAATAGTTCAGTAAATTCAGATTTGTCGACTCGTCTCCCATCTGATCCCAGATCTCCATCTCCTTTTCCCCGGCTATCTGGTTCTGGCACTCCTTTTGTGTTTTTGAATCTATTTCCTTTTGATCCATCAAAGATGGCTTCCCCTCCTCCTCCTCTTTTATTTTCATACATCCTTCCTCTGGAATCTTGGATATATCAGCCTTTAAAACATTGACATAAAATTCAGTAGCTTTTTTTATCGTGTTGAGCCGATATCTTTTTCCAGAAAATTTTACTGCTACTCCAACTGGCGCTTCCCATTTATATTGTAAATTTAATCTCTTAAATTCATCAATCAAAAAAGTATAGCTTTTTCTGGCTTTAAGCATTTTAGAGGGGATTTCTTTCCAAATCTTTAGTTCCTGACCATTCACCATAAGATTATTGTTAAACGTTGCTTGTATAATTCTATTCCGTAAAGCTCTTGTGGTAAAATATATGACAATGTCCCTTGGTAAATGCTTTTGTTTAGCGTACCACGAATTGATTCTGTATATTTTGTCGATTTGTGTAGCCAATTCCACTTTGGAAATTCCAGACACCTGATCCAGTACATCAACCATCCTGCCTTTTAAATTTTCATATAATCCTTCTTTCAAACCTCTGATCCTTATAGCAACTTCCATGGATCTGAACTGTGTCATCAAGACCTCTTTTTCAAAGTTTGCAATATCATTTTGGATTTTGTCTATGTAATTCACCGAGGTTGCCAAAGCTTGTTTATTTGTTTCAATACGTTCTGCCAAAACTTCAATATTTGTTGCTAAACCTTTGCAAACCTCTAACACATCAAATCTGAGTTGTTGATTCATATTCTTCAAAGCAGCCTGCATTTTTTTGTCTATCTCACTTATTTTCTGATTAAATTCCAAAGTAAGTTCATGTTTCATAATCTTTAAATTATTTAATAAATTTTCAGGTGTCAAAGGCTGTGGGGGTGTTAGCTCAGTGTTAAATTGCATTTTAGAAATATATCCAGATGAATAGTCATTTCTTTTAGTCAAAACAATCTTTCCAGACTTTGAAGCCATTGGTGTTTCAAAAGAGTACGAAAAAGAAAGAAAGCCAGGTGCCTGTTAAAGTTCTTTCCAGTTTAAAAATCAAGTAGTCTTTTATTATTGGAAATATTTCTGTTATAACTTTAATCCAGAGTTAGGAGACAGAGAAAGAAAAAAACCATTTTTCCAAGTTAAAAGTTTCCATAAGAGAGAGAGGAAAAAAAAAAGCCTCTGGGGAAACGAAAGTCACTTTCACTTCTCAATCGCCATATTGTTACTCTGTTTCCTTTGTTCCCTTGCCGAAGTGAAAGCTTACCCAGGAGTTGAAAAAAAAGAAAAAAAGAGGTTTCAGTACTTGCCCATCTCACACCTGTTTCTCTCTGTCTGCTTCTATAGTTTAAATGTAGTTATAAATCCCATTCTTGAAGCAGCGGCTGGTCACTCCATCTAGCTCCGCAAAGACGGAGGTTTCCTGATCTTCGGAGCTGGAGACAGGCTGCATGGGGAGCTCTCCCTTCGCGCCCTACCAGATGGCTCCTAGGGCGCTGGGGGGGCTCTACCCCACCTGTCAGGCTCTCATCTCTCCCCTTTGCCCGGGGAAGAGATTTCAAAGCCGCCAGACAGCTGTTCTGGCGGCTTTTAACAAAGATCGGAAAGGCGTCCAACGAAGGGACGTCCGCGATGGAGCGCTCCAAACCGGAAGTCCTGGTGTTTTGCACTTTCAATTCATTGGACAGAACGCCTAACTTTCCTTTCAAGTGCTAAGCTACATTCTGCCAAATAGATGTCATGACTTTTTATACTGTGTCTTGTTACAGTAATGCTGTATTATTTTCCAAATAGTCTGTAGTCTCCATCTGTTTGAGATCATAGTAATGGAACTATGGAACAAGATATTATATCATGTTGTCAATATGAGTCAATATTTTTCATAGCTTTGGAGTGATGCAACCTTTCTGAAGATTATATCAAAAGTGTAATCTTCTTGTTTATTTACAGTAAAATGTAATAAAGTTGAAAATGTGGTGGCACATATAAGTATCTTATAATAGTCAACTGCCTGGTCCAAGGAGCATTATAAAACCTTCCCTCTCATTCCAGTTGTTGTGTGTTGACTAGGGGTATTCAGTGGGCAATAAAAGCTATTATGCACAGACTGGAAGATGTAACTTTAATTTCTTGAACCACTGTAGCAATAACAGAGAAACCTCCACGGGTTATATTTTTTCCCCTTTGCTGATAATGACTGCAATACTTCTTTATTTTGGTCCTCAGCCAGGGTAGCAGCCTACAAGCTTTTGTCACAGAAAGAGAGTGGGGATTAATGGCCTTTAATTAACCTAATGTGATCTATTAAGTGTTTCACTCCAAAGATGGGTTCACCTGGCAGTTCTAATAGTGTCTGCTACAGTCTGTGGATTAGAAGATCAGAATAATGCAAAGTGTTTTGTAAAGGAAACTGTGTTTCCTTTGTGCCATAAAGTGCCCCACTGATGCATGGTATGGTTAACTCAAGAGGCCTTCTATCTTTGCATACCTCCCTTTAAGACTGACTTTGAACTACAACTCCCATAGGTAAAACATTTAATGTTTCAATTTTCCAGCTTCCTCCCGAACCTCTGATTTTTGTAATGTCTGATGAAGAGTTCTGAAGAACTTGAAAGCATATGCATTCTTTTTTTTTATATCATTCTCAATGGTTCAAATAAAGGTATTGCTCAACTATGAATACTATAAATATTTAAGCAATAACAGATTTATCAAGGGGACTCTTGTGACAATAAACTTAACATGCATGGAAATAAAACCACAGACTTTTAAGGATAACAGTGGCTTTGGATGAAAGTATGTTTTACTGAGATGATGAACAAGGAATACAATAACGGAAAAGGAAAAAATGGAAAGGTGACTTGTTTTATAATGGTTTCAAACTTAAAAAATTGTTTTTTAAGTATAGTTATCATTCAGCCTACTCATAAGGTAAAGCTTTACAAATTCTCATGCTTGGAACTTCTGTAAATAGACGGTCCAGAAGTGTATCTATTTCAAGACATTTCTCTGGTATTTTTATTGGACATTTCATATTTTGCTTACCTTTTCTCTGGGTACCACAAACAGCTATAACATATATTTACACAGGAAATGAGTTCATGAGAAAGAATTTTTGCCCTCTTCCTACAAGCTTCATTGACTATATCAACACAGATAAAACAGGGAGTGGGAGAGAAGAAAGGAAGAAAGAGAAATAAGTTTTAAGAAGGAAGGGAAGAAAATTAACTAGTCATTGCATCAATTAGTCTGTAGAAATATAGGTATGAACCTCAACCTTAGACTTAGGCAGAAAACGTCAAAGAAATCTATCCTACAACTTGCCACAGCTGAGGCCATAGAAAGTTTTACTCAGGGTGGTGGCTTCCCATTGAACACCTTTTGCTAAGCTGATTGCTTGCTAATGGTCAGGGATGATTGGCTGATGTATCCTCTCTGGGTAGTCCAGATTTAACAAAGTACCTTTAGTGGTTCTTAGATGGTCATGGGTGGTCTCATCAATAGGCAATCTATCTGCAGGAGATGAGGTTGAAGTCTGCTGCTGTGCACCTTTGTAAAAGAAAAATGTAACTGGGAAAGAAGCTGGGTTACTTTAATGGCACTCAGTTAAACTGGAGTATATCCTTAGGAAGTTCCTACAATGCTTTTTGAAACAATTAGCTCTCTTTGTGTTTGTAAGGAAAATATAGAAACAGCTCAAATATCTTCCATGTCTTCCTATAAAGGAACTGAAGATGCGTGGCATCTTTGCTTTGCTTGGGAAAGAGGGAAAGGTGGAATACTAGGGAATATTTGACAAAAGAAAGCAAAAGTGCAGACATTAACAGCTAATTGCTATCCTGTGGATCAGCAGGAACTTTGATAGATTCCCTTTTTGTGTGCTGTGGAATCTATATGCATTACTTTTATGTGAAACTGTCAACACAAAGAGCAAACTGCAAAGTTTCATATGGGGAAAACTGGCTCTGTGCCCAAAGAGCTGATTTCAGGAGAGGCAAGAGAAGGGTGGCAGAATAAGATAGTTAAGGGATGGGTGCTCCCAACTCTAATGGCATTATCCAGAATTAAAAATTCTTTTCAAGTGGAGTTTTGTATACATGTCTGAAAGAATAACTTGAATATGTGTTTTGTGTTTTTGCATTGAGGTGTTTGAGCAATTTATTCAATAATCTTTTCAAAAAGGATCCAATGATTTAATGCACTTTGTGACCCCTTTTAAATTAATGTAGGAAAACATGTGCAAGTAACATGGAAGAGAAGCAGACCAATCTGCCTACCTCTACTTCAGGGGTGTCAAACTGAAGACCTGCGGGCTGGATCTGGCCTGCGGGTGTTTATTTGGCCCATGGGGCCACCCTGGAAATAGCAAAGGACCAGCCCACAGCGCCTCTGCCAGCAAAAACGTACTTTCTGAGCTCCATTTTTGCTGGCAGAGGGTTGAAGGAGGCCGTCCCAGCCAAAAATGGATCTCACGAGGACCGTGCACGGCCCTCCCGAGCTCTGTTTTCACTGGCAGAGGGTTGCAGGAGGTTGTCACAACCGAAAATGGAGCTTGGGAGCCTGCTTTTTCTGGCAGAGTGCTCAGGCCACCACAAGCGCCCCCCCCAACATGAATGAAGTCAAACTGGCCATGCCCACTTTGGCCACGCCCACCCCAGCCCCCTGAGGTCAAACACAACCCTGATGCGGCCCTCAATGAAATCGAATTTGACACCCCTGCTCTACTTGCTCAATACACAAAATTCTGCTGCTTCCTGTACAGTTCAGAAGACGAGCAGATGTATTCAGTGCTTTTGAAACAGTAGTAATATTTTTTAATCTGATGGGGGAATGAGAATCTGATCAGCAAAATGCCTACAGAGATTCTTAATCATCCAGGTCATGGTTGTCCCAAAGGTGCTTTTTCAGGAGGCAAATGGACTTTCTTGTTTTTCTTTGAAGACATTTTACTTCTCATCCAAGAAGCTTCTTCAGCTCTGACTGGATGGTGGAAATGGAAGTATTCATATTCCTTTCAGACAGCTGGTCATTTGCCTTCTTTTAGAGAGTTGTTGAGGCCATTTGGAGGTTTATTTGTGTCCTGACTGCAGACTACAGAAACAATTTGCACTTCAGTTTGAGATGCAGACAACACAGACTCATCCCCAACAGCCTGTGCCTGTCTTCAACAGTGAAGGGACACAGGACAGAAAATATCCTTCAGCCAAGAAGACTTCACACACATTTGCACCACTCAGGTGACCCTGAGGACACAGATAATGTCCAAATGACCTCAATGACTCTCTAAAAGAAGGCAAATGACCAGCTGTCTGCAAGGAATATAAATCCTTCCATTCCCCACCATCCAGTCAGAGCTGAAGAAGCTTCTTGGATAAGAAGTGAAACATCTTCAAAGAAAAACAAGAAAGTACTGTTGCTCCTGAAAAAGCATCTTTGGGACGATCATGAAAATATTCTAGGTTTGTATATTTTTGAGTTGGAAGACTGACTAAAGGTAAAATGCAGTAGCTATAAGCCATCTGACGGCTATCCTAGGATAGACTCATTAAAATGACTGAAAATTGTGTCACTTCCAATAGCATCTGCATGTGGACCAATGTTCTAGAGGACTACAGTACCCTATATACAGAAAATAAGTTGAAAGAAGAGAGATTAGGAAAACCAGGAGGCATCTTGTACCATTTGCTGAAGTTCCAGGGAAGCAAAGCCACCTGAGCAAACACAGGCAGATGGTCAGAGGTAAGAAAGGCTGGTCTTAGCAAATGTTTCTGCAAGCAACATTTTGTGTTGTATGTATTACTATAGTGGAGCTGATTTTACAATTGGGCATCTGTTTAAATAGCCCCAGCCTTTAAAATAACATTTTTACAAAACCACATTCTTCCTTTTGCTCCCTGGCCATTCGTATTTCCAATGTTTCCACTTGAATTGGATCAGCACAGTGATCTTATGAAAATATTTGTGTCCTGTAGTTTATCAGTGAAGCATTTAGTAACGTGTTGATATTTTAAAATACATTCATGTACTGATAACTTTTATGGAAAATGGAAGGCAAAGAGGAAGAACATGGAAGCTAATATTGGTTCCATGGGATACTGTACAAAAGATGATTTGTGAAAGTAAACGTATGAAGCTCTTATGGATGTAAGTGCTAGTTTGCTTTTTCAAAGTATATTTTTGTTGAGGGGTGCGAAATAAAGTGGGGCACAATAAGGCATTAAGCAAAACATTCTTAAGGTACAAGGGAACACCTATCAGTTTGTATTTACTTGTTTCTGTTTGTAACCCCATTCAGATATTAAATTTGTAGTTAAGTAACATACTGCCTCACAAATTGAGAATGGCCCAGCCTCCTTCCAGCCTTTGGGATTCCTAACTATAATGAAAATGCTTAAAATCTTAATAGATGAAAACAATTTGAAGTAATGCTTTTAAAGCAAATTGCTCAAAATGAGGTTATCTTGAAACTGACAGCCTGGACATATGGCCCTCCTTCTTTGGTTGATGAACTTTTATATAAAGTGAGCTTGATATAATGATTCTTGATAGCACCTGCATAAGACACTGCAGAGAGGGACCAATAGAAGAGAATATACATATAGCCCAGAGTTAAACTGTGAAGTCCTTACTGCTCTTTGAGCTTCATTGTTTACTTGCAGATGTTTTCTTACCCAGCTAGGTAGCAGCTTAAATGCTAGAAGGAGTGGGGTTTGCTATCTATGAACAGTAGCTTTCCCTGTCAGAGATGACAACAACTCGTTTGTTTGAAAACAAACAATGTCCCCATCAATTCTGACATGGCAAGCTATTCTATATAAACAAAGACCAAACCCTTTCTCCCTTCTAGCGCTGAGGAGTTACAGTGGCTGTGGCCTAGAGGTGGAGCTCTTGCTTCACAATCAGGAGGTTGTGAGTTTGATCCTAGGTAGAGGCAGATGTAAGGTCTCCTGCTTGGGCAGGAGGTTGGACTGAATGACATGCAAGGTCCCTTCCAACTCTGTTAATCTGTATCTGTATCTAGCTAGCTGAGTAACAAAACATCTGCAAGAAAACAACCAATCTCAACGAGCACCACAGGCTTCACAGGGAGGGATCCTTTGTATGGATAGTTGCAAATGGAAAATGTGTGGTGGACTCTGAAGCATGGCCTGTCAAGTACCAGAGATACCTCATTGAGGTTGAAACTATCTAACTTCCGCCTTATTGATTTAGTGGTTGTGTATATCATTGTTCTACTCCAAAAAAGATGCAACTGGGAGAAAAAAAAGCAAAATAAAATAAAGTAGCAAATAGAAATATAGTTTTGAAATCTATAAAACACAAATAAAAGCAATTATATTTTAATTGTGTGTGACTTTGGTAACCAGGAGAATTCATCAAATTCATTTGCTCAGTGACTTCAAAGGCTGACTAAAAAGTTTCAGTGGTAAGTACTTCTGTATGTCCTTTGGCTTCTGAAACCAAGGCTAAAGCTGTAAAAACGTTTAGTCATATTTATGGATTATATACTGATAAATGCAACAGAGTTCTGCTTTTTTATGATGTTCTTGGAAACATGCAAGTTTTGAGACAGAATATCCAAGCATAGTAAACTACAGGATTCATTTTTTTTCTTAGTCTGTTGTTATGAATTTGATTCCCCCTGCTTCAGAAACTACCACCTACTGCAAATTTAATTCCTTTTCCTTAGATAAGCTTCTTTCTTTTGCATCTGTCTTCCTGTCCCCTGATATGTATGGATGAAACTTTACACAGTTGAGGAAAATCTTTGCTGGATTACGTGCTTACAATATGAATCTTCCCAGAAGGTTCACTTTTCATATGCTTTCTACAGACTAAACAATCCTATTTGATGTATATTTCTAAGACATATAGTATAGCTGTGAGTTTGATTTAACAGATAAAACTGGTTTGGCTTCTCCGCCCTCAAAGACTAGACTCATTTCCCATGTCTACTTAGAATCTATATGTCCTTGAGTTAATCTAGCCAATACAGCAAGAGATATGTACAATGTTACATCAAAGGCAAACAATCCCAATTAAGGATCTGACTAGTGGGAATATATGAATGTATCTATTGTAAACATACAATCATAAATTCCCACTAGTCAGATCCTTATGTAAACAAATGTGAGTGCAATTTACTCAAACACAGTGACTGTAAAAAAAAGCATTTTAAAAACAAAACAAATGCCTACTACTTAAAATCAGGATAAACAATATGTTTATTAAATAAAAGTATTGTAAGTTTATAAGCACAGTTTGCCTGACACAACGTTCTTGGAAAGATGAGGCTTTGAAACTAGATTGTAAAACTTTACTTGGCCCAAATTACACTTACCTCTAAGGCTTTTGGATAGTTCTATTGCTGTCTGAGAAATCATGAGAGTTTTTCTAGGTGGATCTGACACATTTCTTTCCGATAACATAGTAGAATATTTAACAAAAAGGTATGGTTTGTTATGGGTGGGAGTTTATACTCCCATACTATTTGTGGCAGAACTCTGCTGCATTCTTCTACAGAATAAGGACAGATTGGGAAAACAATTTGTTCTATTGCTGAGTACATCCCTCAAGCTTATCAGTTTCAATAGTTCCGGAACATTCTTCCAGTAAATGCCGTTTGCCCAGCTATCTGTCACATCCTAATGTGGCCACTGTTCTAAAATAGCACCAAAATCACAAGCGTATCCGCCTGCTGCTGATATTTCAATACTGAAGGCATTTGTTCCACTGTGTAGATTTGATTGGGTTTCTGTTTCCTTTTGATAATGAGGGTGATCAGTTGGTGTTCTAGTTTCCACCATTAGGGATGTTTATTGGATTATCTTTTATGTTTTATTTTATCCTTGTTACTTTTACCAACCTGTGGATTTTTTAAATCAGGTGATTTTCTTCTTTTTCCAGCTTTTGTTTCTTATTGTGTTGTGCATAATTTATCAGTATTCGTTGCTACAGGTATTTTTGTCTTTCAGGACATGAGAAATCTGCAAATATTCACAATCACTTTTCAAAAAATGTCTACTTCCTTGATAATGTATTTTGCTGTGGCTCTGCTCACGTGTATGTGCTGATACATATTATTTTGATACTGGCTTATTTTGAATCTTCTGATTGCCACAATCTATTCCAAAATTATGGTAAGAAAAGGTAAAATAGAAAATTATATTTATTTATAGAGGAATCCTGCATTCTTTATTTAGACAGTTCAATATAATTCATTATAATCAGGAGATAAATGTTGCAGATTATCTCTTTGCAGTTGACATTTTAATTTATCATATACAACACCGCTTTAGCAATATTTATATTTACACTGTGTGATTTTTGACAATACATTCTACAACTTTAAAGGGCAGATGTAGAATGACTGAAAATGTATTCAGTTGTTAACAAAGTTGTTAAACAAAAGTGCTTTATCAGCATGCAGGACATTGTGTATTGTTTTACGCTGTTTAAAGTAAGATAAGCAGAATCTTTATTAAGTATAAATCATGGGTAGATAAAGAGAAGCCTGAATTTTTGTACCAAATTTCAGCCATCACTAGGAACATGTTTAAAATATTTCTGGAAATAAGCAAAGTGCCTTTCTATTGGACCATCCCCTATAGCAGGGGTCTGGAACCTTTTTGACTAAGAGAGCCATGAAAGCAAAAAATTTGGAAATTTATTTCAGTGAGAGCCATATAATATATTTTAAAAGTGAATTCAACTAAATGTCAGTATAATAAGCCTCTGAATTTATTCTTTTAAATAATGTTGTTATAACACTCACCATACGGGGCACGGGGCGGGGCACGCAGGACGGGGTGCCGGGTTGCAGGCCGGCAGCGGCGGAGGGTCGCTTGAACTTGCTTCCCGCCGCGGACCGCGTTCACGTGCGGCGGCGGCAGCAAGCCGGGAGCGCTCGCCTGGAATTGGAATCAGCGAGCAGCTGGGCATCGGGGCTCTTCCCCCGCCTTCTCCATCCTCCAGGGTCGCCACTGCGGGGGTTCCATCTCTCCGGTGGTGCCTGCGTTGGAAGGGAAGGGGGGGAAAGGCAGCCTGCGGGGCTTGGCACGGCTGGGAGTTGCGAGGCGGCGTAGCAACCGGGCTGTTCCTCCGGGTGTGCTAAAGTGCTTGAGTTTTTTCTCTCTCACACACACATGCACAACCTTCCAATGACAGGGAAGTCGTGCTGGGAGTCCAGTCCGACCCGGTCGTTGGAAGGTTGTGCATGTGTGTGTGAGAGAGAAAAAACTCAAGCACTTTAGCACACAGCCCGGCAAAGACGGGTGAGGAAGGAGAGAGAGGGGCGGGTCCTGTCCCCAGAGCTCTTCAGAAGCGGGGAGAAAAAAAGTAACTTGTAAGCGTGTGAGCCAGGGAGAAAAGGGGGAGGAGGAGGAAAGTTCCCCGGGTGTCTCCTGCCCGCGCTGCGCCCCGCTTCCGAAGAGCTCTGGGGACAGGACCCGCCCCTCTCTCTCCTTCCTCACCCGTCTTTGCCGGGCTGTTCCTCCGGGTGTGCTAAAGTGCTTGAGTTTTTTCTCTCTCACACACACATGCACAACCTTCCAACGACAGGGAAGTCGTGCTGGGAGACCCAGTCCGACCCGGTTGTTGGAAGGTTGTGCATGTGTGTGTGTGAGAGAAAAAACTCAAGCACTTTAGCACACAGCCCGGCAAAGACGGGTGAGGAAGGAGAGAGAGGGGCGGGTCCTGTCCCCAGAGCTCTTCGGAAGCGGGGAGAAAAAAAGTAACTTGTAAGCGTGTGAGCCAGGGAGAAAAGGGGGAGGAGGAGGAAAGTTCCCCGGGTGTCTCCTGCCCGCGCTGCGCCCCGCTTCCGAAGAGCTCTGGGGACAGGACCCGCCCCTCTCTCTCCTTCCTCACCCGTCTTTGCCGGGCTGTGTGCTAAAGTGCTTGAGTTTTTTCTCTCTCACACACACATGCACAACCTTCCAACGACAGGGAAGTCGTTGGAAGTCTCCCAGCATGACTTCCCTGTCGTTGGAAGGTTGTGCATGTGTGTGTGAGAGAGAAAAAACTCAAGCACTTTAGCACACCCGGAGGAACAGCCCAGTTGCTACGCCGCCTCGCAACTCCCAGCCGTGCCAAGCCCCGCAGGCTGCCTTTCTTTCCCCCCCTTCCCTTCCAACGCAGGCACCACCGGAGAGACGGAACCCCCGCAGTGGCGACCCTGGAGGATGGAGAAGGCAGGGGAAGAGCCCCGATGCCTGGCTGCTCGCTGACTCCAATTCTGGGCGAGCGCTCCCGGCTTGCTGCTGTCGCCGCCGCCGCTCACCCTTCAACAGCCAATCAGCTTGGGACGCCGACAGCAGCGACGTCATCTCTCTGCGCCCACCTTGCAGAGAGAAAGACATGAGTGGGTGTTTTAAGGTGACCAGATGTCCCGACATTGTTTTAAAAAATCGGGACTTTTTAAGAGGGCGGGCGGGACGCGGGACAAATGATTAAAAAGCGGGTCTGTCCCGCCAAAATCGGGACGTCTGGTCACCTTAATTAAAACAAGTGAGAATATTTTGTTTTATCTGCGAGCCATATGCAATCATCAAAAGAGCCACATCTGGCTCGCGAGCCATAGGTTCCCGACCCCTGCCCTATAGAATGGATGACACATTCTTGAGTATAACTTAGCCAAAGGTTAACATAAGATTGTGCAGTGCTTTGATTCAAAGGCAACTTGATTGAATCACCCCATGAACAGAATTTTCAGATCACATTGGAACATCAATGTTAGGCAACAAATTAAATTGACTGCTTCAAATCAATTGGACGACTTAACAGACTTGTCTGCATATTCACCCATGCTGTTTGTAGAATTGAATTGACTGAGTGAATCAACTTCACTCTTTGAAATCAGTGATTCAGATAAAATTGAACTGTTTGTTTGAATAATTTCTTGGAGGATTTGCATGCCTCTGGTAAATACTATTGCCCCATGTGCCAACATGCTACTTCCAATGAACTGTTTCCTTTCATCTGAAAATCTCTAGGTTTTAGTCCTTGCTATCTGGTATTCTTCACATAAAAACTCTTGTGTCACAACTTCCCACTATTGATATTGTTTAATTCATCTGTTCTATTGTCAGTCATGTATCAGGATTTAATTTTCAATACTCATGATATGGGAACAAGGTAAGGTAATTTTGTAAAAATTAGGAACCTATCTCATTTGTAATAAACTTTGTTGTAGCCTCTTAGTTATTTAAAAACACAAGACTATTTAAAAATTGCCTGAGAGAAACATCAAGCCATTGAATAGAATAGAATAGAATTCTTTATTGGCCAAGTGTGGTTGGACACACAAGGAATTTGTCTTGATGCATATGCTCTCAGTGTGCATAAAAGAAAATATACATTTGTCAAAAATCATAAGGTACAACACTTAATGATAGTCATAGGGTACAAATAAACAATCAAATCATATTAGGAAACAATCAATATAAATTGTGAGGATACAAGTTACAGTCATACAGGAGTATGAAGTATAGAAGGAGTAGAGAATAGGAATTGTTCTAACTGCACTCCCAAATCCTGGTTTCACCTAAAAGCATGACAAAGCCTTATCTATTTTGCATCTTCACCCCCACCTCTACAAAAAATTCCCACTATAATGTAGCCCCTCTTTAAAGAATAAAAATAATCTTTTATGTTCTGTTTTCTAATGTATTCATTCAAAATGCAGCATTTTTTTTTCATGGTTAATGTTACATTTCAACCATTAACAATCTCTCTTCATTTCATTTTTGTTTGGGAATTTTTTTGCATCTTACTTACTTACTTACAAAATTTATTGGCTGCCTATCTTACCGTGAAGTAACTCTGGACATAAATATATACTGTATGTACTATATGCATTAAAACCTAAATAAATTAGAACCAAAGATTAAAATCAAGGACACATGGGGAAGGCAGTATGGAAAAGGGGGGAGCTGGGATCTATTACTCGATCAACCTCCTCCACTGGGCTCTTCTTCCATTAGGACATCAGGCCAACTGGCAGGCTCTTATGAAAGGATGGGAGGGTTGGGGCCATATATACCTTTGTTACCCAATTTTTTTTCTTGGATTTAATGTTTCCGAGTAGATATAAGGATGGGATAAAGGCACGGAAAGAAGAAATATGTATGTATGTATGTATGTATGTATGTATGTATGTATGTATGTGTATATGTATATGTATATGTATATGTATATGTATATGTATATAAGCTGCTGCCTTACAAGGCAGGCGGCCCAGGTTCAAATCCCAGTAAGGGTATGGCTATCTGACAAGAGCTAAATAGCTTGAAATAGATCTATAATAGTCTCCCTTTATTTTCATTTATCAGCAAAAATGCTACATATATGTATATATGTATATGTGTGTGTGTGTGTGTGTGTGTGTGTGTGTGTGTGTGTGTGTAAGCATAAGGCAATTTCTGAACAGTGGCATATTTTGAATCTTTGATAGACTAATATTTTAAAAAGAAATGCTAGCATGATACACAACATATCAATAATATTTTCCCCTTCCCCCATTTAAGTGGCTGTAGCCAGGATGCGTATCATTTCTCTGCATTCAGTAGAACATAGTCTGACTACAGGGATCATAGTATTTGAAACCTTTTATTCATTTAGATATCATGCTGAGAAAACATTTAAGTGAGCTGCATATGCTATTATACCTGCATTCCATCTGCTAGAATTGAGAAAGGCTATTTTTCCACTTTCCATTGAAGATCTGTTCCCATACATCATGCTTTGGCTGAAGGTTAACAACATAAATCTTTCAGCATAAGAACAAAGGTCTACCAAGCTTCACTTAGTTCTCTGCAAGAACACAGCTATTTTCAAAACAGTAATTATCTAGCACTATAAAAAAAATCTTCTGCTTTGGCTTATATCAGAGATAGGAAAACCCTTTTTCACTGGAAAAAAGAAGACAAACCTTTTTTTTTTCTTTTGATATATTTAACAAGCTGGGTTTCATTTACATTGTCCGGGCATTACTTGTGTCACAGCTTTTTGATCAATAGCATTTCATTTTGTATTCATTCTTCCAGTAAAGATTATGGGAAATTGAAGACTACAGATCTGACATTTTCTGCAAAGGAAAGCTGATGCCATTTTTAATGAAGGCTTAATTGCTCCAAGTTTGGATAACCTTATAAAGATCAAAGGGAGTATGAGAATAATAATACATGGTAATTGTACGCCATTGTTAACCTATGCAGTGCTTTACAAACATGAACACTGAACAGTTGACTAAAATTATTAGGAAAGTTAAGGCAAGGTGCCAAAGAAAATGGTGGCTGTCAGTCATCATCTGGAATTAAATGTTTTTAGTTCTTTATCTATATTCCTGACAGAGTGATAAGAAAATGTCTTCGTGTATATCTTTGTTTTGTAACTCTTGAGATAATCACATAGGGCTAGCATGACAAATTACTCTGTAAGAACATACATGATTTTGTTGTTGTTGTTGTTGTTGGTTTGTGGTTTTCTTTTCTTTTTTTACAAAATGACATCACTGTCTTAACTTGTATATTGTCCCCACATAATTTAGTATTCCTGAACTTAGATTAGTCCTGATGCTTCCAGTCTTCAGGAAGGCCCCAAAGCCATGATTCGGAGCTTGGGGATCCAGCCAATAATCAGAATCTTTTATACAGATTTTATTGAGCTTGATGCAAGGGTGGACTTTGACTGCTGTCCATTATTTTGTTTTAAAATGGATCTTAAATGGTTTTATATCATTGTATATTATTTTTAACTTTTTAAATAGGATTGTTTTTTTTAAACTATTTTGAACTGCCTAGAGTGACTTAAATAAGATGGGGCACATACAAATCAAATAAACAGATTGTGAAGATTAGTGCCATACCACAACTGTAGGCATATGCTTTCCAACTCATGACAGGCAGTTAAAATAAGAACTTCCCTGTTGCTGATATCCATTAAGTAATTTTAATTGCATGGTTTTCAAATATTTTGAATAGGCCCTCCATGAAACCTGAAGTCAAGAAGGATAGGAAAGAGAGTCAAAGACTGACATCAAAGAAGTTTCAGTAGAACAAACAGCATAAAATCTACTCTTGGCTCTAGTATCTTTTGTTTGATCAGTAGAAATGATACAACAGAATGGAAGAACAAAATTCTATAAATCTACAGATAAAAGTCATCAAAGCACATGGCAAATGTGTTCTTTGTTCTGTGAGGATTGGACAAAGCATACTTTATTGCAGACCACCCCTTTCCCAACAACAGGATATTGCTCTAGGTCAACTCCATCCTTTTAGGACTTTAGGACTTTAGGACTGCAACACAAATATGTCTTTAATACTCAGTATTGTAATGCTTATTTTTTTACTACTAAGTTCAAACAAAAGTTCTCAATGTCTTTAAAGTTATCTTTTTCAAAAAAAAAAAGTTACAGTAGTTGGGATGACTTCAGCAAAGTTCTTTCTTTTTCCAGTTGCTACTGGGATCTCATTAAAGCTCCAAGCAGGACTCCTATTATGATATGCTACTCACCATAGCTTGTGGACCTGGTTTTTTTCTTTCTTTTTTTTAAGCGTATGGCATACATAGCCAGGAAAGTCTACACTGCTTTTTACCACAGAGTAGTTCTGGCTACCTAAGATTGCTAATTCATTTTGTTCACACATGTGTGCTATCCAGAGCACACCATAGGAAGCAAACTAGCTTTGTATAAGCTAGCTAGCTGCATTCAGGGAATGTCAGGTCATACGGGCTTTCTTCTCCTGACTGACCTCACCTTGCATCCAGGTTGATCTGGCATTGGCTCCTGCTTCCGCAGGGAACGCTACTAGCTTTTCTCTTTGGAGTGGTACCCATTTATCTATTTGGACCTGGCATTTGAATTAAAATCCTCTTGCCTACCTGTAATAGCTGCCAATGTCCAGATGTTGTCTCCGCGTCCTCTTCTGTAGGCCATTTGCTAACACCTTTCCTGCTACACACAACCTTCATCCCACTCTGTCTTAGCATTTGCTTTTATAAATTCAAAAGACTGAGTAAGGGGAGGCTCTCACTGGACATCAGCACATCCTTGAAAATACTAAAATGTCACTCATTATCATGAGCAGCTGCAACACTGGTTTGGATGCCTGTGAGTAAATGTATGTATAAATGTCTAAATGCATAAGGGAAGGGAGACAAGCGTTCCTGCCTAGCTGTAAAACTACTTTCCATAGTACAGATAGCAATCTCAATTTCACTCCACCAAGTCAAAGCATGAAAGGTACAAATATGGATTTTTGTTGAACTCAGTGCAATACCTGATAATCTGAATTGTTTAGAGTTGCTATGCTGAAAATATAGGAAAAAAACACTTCAAATCTTGCCTATGCACCTGGCAGAAAAGTTGAGGACTTTCAAGATACCTAAATATCCTTTGCAGAGTACAAGTCTTAACTCAGAACTACTTATAGAAAGCTTAAAGAACAGATTTCCATTGGGAGTTCAGGTGCACCCCTTCCTAATGGAACAAATTCCTATTTATATGATCACATAAAGTATTGAACTGTAAGCAGTGACATTTATATCCGTAGCAAAGCTGTCACTGATCCTAGGGTTTGAAATTAACCTGCCTGGGAAACAAGCCAGAGATTCCAGATGCACAAAACTGCTGAGATAGCCCTATGCTTAAACATGATTGACTGATTGCCTCCTGCTGATTTTGAAAAACCTAGGCAATTGCCTGGGAACTATATGAAGTTCAAGTGTATAAAATTTGTCACAATGGATGTGATTGGGACACCTGGCCAGTGAAGGATATAAATGAAAAGGTGAACCTACTAAATGATCCAATCTATTTCTCAGTCAAATTAATAGAAAGAACTAAAACCAGGAGATTGTGAGTTCTAATCCTGTTTTAGGCATCAAAGCCAGCTGGATGACTTGAAACCCAGTCACACACACTCCCCCTCAGCCCAATCACCTCAACTCTCAAGGAGAAAATAGGAAGAGGGAAGCATGCTCGCTGCCTTGAGTTACTTATAAAAGTAGTGAAAGCGGAATAAAAAAATTAATGTACAGGTAATCCTTGACGTACGATCACAATTGAGTCCAAAAGTTATGTTACTAAGTGAGACGTTTGTTAAGTGAGGGTTGCTCCATTTTATGACCCTTTTTTGCCACAGTTGTTAAATGAATCATTGCAGTTGTTCAGTTAGTAACACGGTTGTTAAGTGAATTTGGCTTCTTTTGCTTGTCAGAAAGTAGCAAATGTGATCACATGACCCCAGGACATTGTCATAAATATGAACCAGTTGCCAAGCATCTGAATTTTGATCACATGACCATGGAAATGCTGCAATGGTTGTAAGTGTGAAAAATGGTCATAACTTTACAGTGCCATTGTAAGTTTGAACAATCACTAAACAAACAAAGTTGTAACTCAAGGACTATACTACCTGTATAAGAAAAAATAGTGTGTACTCTTTTCATTTCCAAATGAAAAGACCAGAGAATGAGCACAAAGTAATAATGGCAAAGAATGATTTCAACTGGAATAAACATTGGGTTATGGTTTTATGTTGTATGTTCAATTGGTAATAATAAAAGAGAAGGCTTTTTCAATTGGCTTGTATGTAAAACATTGTTTTGGACCCAGAATATGCATACTAACAACTTTCCCAACCATTTTTTCCTGAGGAAGACTAAAATCGAACCACCTCCATGGAGGGATTGACCAAAGCTCAGAATGCTCAGCACCACTAAAGAGTAAAGCCTATGGAAAATACCTTTATTTTTCTTTCTTTTTGGTGGGATGCGGAGCACTATACAGGTAGATTCCACTTACGACCACAATTGAGCCAAAAAATTCTGTTGGAAAATGAGACACTTGTTAACTGGATTTTGCCCCATTTTACGACCTTTCTTGCCACAATTGTTTTTTTAAAAAAGTTTTTTATTGTATACAAATAGCATTACAAACCATACAAACACACATATATAGGAAACACAGTTCCTATTATACTATAGCTCTAGATCGGGCTATTAGTTTTTCTTACATTTATCATTTAGTTTTAACATTTTTTGTACTTTTGTGGTTTGTTTCAGTTTTCCTCCATATATGTCCAATTTCTGGATTATTTTTATAACATGTTTATGCTATCCTCTTACGGGATTTTGTGATACATATTTAATTGTCAATTTCTCTTTGTATCTTCATGGATTTACTATGATTTAATTTATGTCCATTTATGTCCATTTATTTACATTCAAATATTTTACCTATACAAGTTATATTTTAGTTTTGTATATACTTCTAGTCAGGGGTGGGTTCCTCCCAGTTCGGACCAGATCGTCTGAATCGTTAGCAACCCGCTGGTGACGCAACGATGGTGTCATGGATCCGGTTTGGTCAGTGCCAGTCCGTGGGTGCCGCCATCTTTTTTGGGGAATTTTGGGTGAATTTTTCCATGTTTGGATGGCTTCTCCTCTTCCGCGGCTTGAAAAAGTGCCCTCCTGTCCGCCCTCGGGTTAATACGCACCTTTATTTCTTTGCCTCAGCTGTGTTTCGGGCTGAATCCTGCTACTGAGCATGCACGGAAGTGAAATGGCACGGGGAAAACGCGTATGTGTGCACATGCAGAGCGAGTGCGCACGCGCAAAACGTCGCGATGCGAACCGGTGGCGAAGGTAAGTGGAACCTACCCCTGCTTCTAGTTTGCTTTCCTCTTATTTTATATATATATATATATATATATATATATATATATATGTGTGTGTGTGTGTGTGTGTGTGTGTGTGTGTGTATGTGTATATGTATATGTATATGTATATGTATATGTATATGTATATGTATATGTGTGTATATATATATGTAAGTAGTTCTCGACTTACAACTGTTTGTATAGTGACCGTTCAAAGTTACAACGGCACTGAAAAATGTGACTTAGGACCGTTTTTCACACTTATGACCTTTGCAGCATCCCCATGATCATGTGATCAAAATCCAGATGCCTGACAACTGGTTCGTATTTATGACCGTTGCTGTGTTCCAAGGTCATGTGATCCCCTTTTGCAACCTTCTCACAAGCAAAGTCAATGGGGAAACCAGATTCACTTAACAATTGGGTCACTCACTTATCAACTGCAGTGATTCACTTAACAACTGCATTAAGAAAGGTCGTAAAATGGGGCAAACTCCCCAAAACTCACTTAACAAATGTCTCACTTAATAACATAAATTTTGGGCTCCATTGTAGTCTCATAAGTCAAGGACTATATGTATATTTCCCCTGAATTATTATCACATATTGAGTGTGGAGTTATTTAGTCCTCCAGCCTGATTGAAAATTCTGTGTGTATACTGTTAATGAATCGGTTAAGTAGATCATCTTATTCCTTCAAATAAACTCAGAAATTAGGCAAATTTTAAAATGCTAATTACTACCTATAAAGACTTATGTGACTTGACACCAGCTATTTGAAAGTCGATATTCTCCCATGGAGCCATCATGGGAGATATTTTTAAAAAGATCCTTTTTGCAAATTTAGCAGCTTAAAGGCACATTATAGGTTGATGCGTAAGGATGTTTGCAGTGGCTTTTCCTTACTTGGCTTATGCAAAGAGTAAATGATATCCTTACTGAAGCAGAGGCTTTGCCTTTATTCTAGTATGTCTGCTAAATAGGTTTTACTGTAATTGATTGGCTGCTCTGTTTCTTTTTATTACTGCATTAAAATTGTTTTACTTGATTTATTTCTGTTGCTGTATGATTCTATTTTTTATTTTTATTTTTTTCCCTTACTGCTTGCTGCCTCAAGTGCCATTTTTGCAAAAAGGTGAAGATATGACTTCAATAAATCAATACTTTCCCTGACTTCTATCAATTATGCAGTGGCATTCAGGGCTCAGCTTGCAGTGTCTGTCTAGGTTCTGCTCTGCAGATAACACATAGACAACTCATATATCAAATTTTTACTGCAACAGTCCATGAGAAAATACTAATTTCCAAATAGCTTCTGTGCTGAGAGGCAGAGAAGGTCAATCCAGGAAGAAGGAGAAAGGAAAACTTGCAATTTCTATCTCTTTGGGTACCTTTGTTATTTCCACTCTCTTCCCAATAAATTGTACTATTATAGTCAGTTTCAAGTCTCACATCTTCGTAACATTCCCTTATTTTTTTAAATCCATACAAAATAAGACTATTAATAGCACTTTTATAGCAATAGCACTTTTCTTATATACCGCTTCATAGTGCTTTACAGCACTCTCTAAGCGGTTTACAGAGTTCAGCATATTGCCCCCAACAATCTGGGTCCTCATTTTACCGACCTCGGAAGGATGGAAGGCTGAGTCAACCTTGAGCCTAGTGAGATTTGAACAGCTGAACTGTTGAACTAGCAGTCAGCCTGCAATGGCTGCATTTAACCACTGCACCACTTCAGCTATTAACAATACTGTCAATATAAAGAGTGTCATCCAGGATTTCCCCCTCCCACTATGAAAAATATAGAAAAATCCTGTTTTAAATAGGTTATGTCCCATTCCTTTGAAGGAGTTAGGGCCTAGATCTGGAAGAACAGGATAGCACCAGGGGTGAAACCCTCTAAAGTCTGCTACTGGTTTGCATCGCACACGCTTTGTGCATGCATGTGCGCTGTGCATGCATGCATGCCGCAGGCACTACCATGCAGTGCTGAAAAAGGAGCATTTTGAAGCCATCAGATTCTGCAAAGGTAAGTAGAACAACGAGGGGGGGAATCAGCTGTGCCGCATGATTTAGATTAGCTAGAAAGCAGGAAATCCTGCTTTCTAGCTAATCTAGATCACGTGGCACAGCTGATTGTCGCACAGCTGATCATCAGATATATCCATTCACCCGAATCGGTAGCATTTTTTACTACTGGTTCGGGTGAACCGGTCTGAACCAGTAGCATTTCACCTTTGGATAACACTCAGTGAGTTCAAAGACTATTTGTTCTGAGAGATTGTCCAGTTTTAGGTCCGAAAGGAGTAGCACTTGTTTTGGACCTAAAACTGGACAATCTCCCAGAACCCTAACTCCTTCGAGGGAATGGGGACATAGCCTCAGTTCCATTGCCTGGTCGGTAAGGCATTGAGATATACAGCTAGGTTTTATTGGCATATTGATGATAACCAATAGTATGCCATTGGACGAAGTTACCCAGCAATGAGAGAACCCTCTCAAAGTCACCCACACCTTATCGTGTTTCATTTGGACTACTCTGCATGAGTCTATACTTAAATACTACTTGGAAGCTGCAATTAATTTTAGTGCACATTTCAAATGGATATAGGTTCTTATGGCAGATGATGATCCTTGAAATATATTAAACTAGGAAGAGGAACACAGACATTCAGAGATTACTTTTTAAATTACTTTTGGTTTTTATTGATTAAAAAAAAGAAAAGTGAAACGTTTGGAAGAATTTATATCCATTAGGTACCAAAAATAGTTTGCATACAATTTTGTTATACAATTAACCAACTGACTTTTAAATAAGTTTATTTAACAAGACCAAACTGGTTAATTAAAACATAGAAGCTATTTCATGCGCTCCTGGTTTCAAAATAATTTTCAAATGGAAGTTTAAAATACTTGCTCAAATATATCCTTCTAACTATGGCAATATCAATTGTTTATAAGGATAAAAGGGAACACCATCCCTTTCTATTTTTTAATATCAATTTGAATCTAGTAGTTTACCAGATAAGGCATTTGATAAACATATTGACAATACCTAGTTTTTTAATTATTTCATTTTCTCTTCTTGAATATTTTAAATGGACTAAAATATTTAGGACTGACAGAGTAGGGATTATTCATTTCATTACTTTTTCTATTCTATTTTGCCAGGAGAATTAGGTTGTGTCCATAATTCTCAAATCTCATTCCCTTCTTTTATTGTGATAATAAGATCCATCCAAGAGTGCAGAGTTGAGATGAAAGAACTGGAACCAGGAGGAGAACTGGGCTGAATTGGGAGGGGGGGCCTCAGGTGTGGTATAATTAAATTCACTGCAAAGTAAGAAGGAACTTCTTCTTCTTCTTCTTCTTCTTCTTCTTCTTCATCATCATCATCATCATCATCATCATCCATTTACCTGTAAAAAAAAGGTTCAAGTTCTATGAGGGAAATAATTTAATTGCTCTGCTGGCTACTTTCTGTGTAGCGGGATTTTAAAAAAGGCAAGAGATGAAGTTGACAAGAGTTTTGACCTTTTTGTCATTATCTGTTGTTTCCCTAAGAAGCCAGCCAGAGAAGTGGCTTATTGCTTTTTTTTTTTTCTTGTGTGGAATAGTGATTTTGGCACCTTGTTCCGAGCATTTTAGTTCAGCAAAAATGAAGCAACACATCATCAGATGGCTTCTGAGAGATTGCAGAGTGAAAACAGTGGTACCTTCAGGTGTGAAGGTTATCACAGCTGAACTTCATGACTCTAAAGCTAGATATTCTTTACCAAACCCAACCTTCCATTTGTTTGTTTGTTTGTTTTAATCAGCAAGATTAGAGGAGTAAGCTGCTTTGCTTTGTCACTGATGCTGTTGTCACATTCAGTAGCTTCTAAGCCTTAATTTCAGGTTTTGGCTTTGCAGAAATAACATTGCATATAATTGTAAGAACCTATTCATCCATCTGTGTGGCTTCTCAGCTGCATATTGTTCTGTTAAAACTTCCATGTGAAGGCAAGTTTGCTTTATGCTGGACAGCATGCAATGTATTTCAGAACAACTGGTTTATCTACATTTGTAGACCAACTTGACAATATAAGTACAATCTTCTTTTTCCTCTCACAGTATTCATTGGGTTACACCAAACTCATGTCATCGTGGTGGTGTCACATGACTTATCAGGGCTTTTTTCCCCTTCGCAAAACCGGGCGCTGGTATGGCCAGCGCGTAACACATCCGGCCTGTGGGTGGGGAGTTTGACAGCCCTGGCTTAAACCATCTTCTAAGTCACCAATGTTGTCTTTTTCATGCTTATAACCAACATGCTTTGCAACATATACATTTACAACAAAAACCCATATAAAAAGAAGCTTCAGACAAGCAAATAACTTCTGCCGTGTATTAAAATCTCTGATATTTATCAAACTACATTTTTTTCTGAAATATTTGCAGGAAGGTGGTTTTTTTTATAACATTAGTGGAAGTCTAATCAGACATATTGCCCCCATTTAAAATGAATGAACCTGTTATTATCAGTATATTCCTACTGTAAAAAACGGTTCAAGTTTTTCCTGCTTCCCTTTTTAAAAACTCCTGTTATTGTGCAGAACTGACAAAGAAAGGTAATATCTAATTTCCAGAACTTTAATGAAGAGATTTATCTTGCCTCTCCTGAAGAGAAGATGCATGCGTAGTTGCTTGTAGAATTCTAAACGCTCCTTCTATTTTAACTGAGACATATATAATCAGGTTGGGTGCCTGGGACTGAAAGCTAGTAATTAAGTCTCAGTTCTTTAAAATCTGGGTGTTTATAATTTTTGCAAAGCATTATTTCAGCTAACATTACATGGAGCTAGCATTGTATAGAGATAATATAATAACTATCTGATAGGTTAAGTTAGTGAGAATTAAGTCTTTGTTCAGCTGATTTTTAAAATTTTGAAAATGAAACTATTATTTATTGTTTAAGTATTTTACTTCTACAGAACAGAGTTTGTAGGGCTTTCTGCAAAAATAACCCCACTTTGACTTTGGAGTAGGTGGAGAAGGCATAATTTTTTTATCTTCATGCAGCATATCTTAGGTCAGCTCTGATCTGATCACCATACAAAATAAAACCAGTGCCAACCCTTTGAAGTAGGCCAGATCAAGAAACAGACACCAGAGGGATTCCGGGAGTGCCAGAACTGTGCCGTTGTAGGGTTTATTAACAGAATTTTGAAAGCCCCTGTCCAAGTTTCTGTCTCTCCCATTTAAAATACAAACAATGTGGGGTTATTTGGAATTTCTCTCTCAGGCTTCCCTCTATTATTTGGACTATATAACATCTTTTCCAAGTTTCTACTTAATAGGTCACTCATCCTTCCTTCCTTAATGGTTCTCTTGTATCTTCCCCATGGTTGGCTCCAAATTCCTTTATGCCTGTCACCAAAATAACAGGAGTCATTTTTAAATCAATTTTTAAAGGCAGCACAGGCCCTCTTTCCACATCAAAACATGTTACAACATGGTGATTTTTTTCCTGCATTGAGATTCAGGCTGGGCCCCTCAAGGGAGAAAGTTTGAGAGTGGGGGTTCTTGCTGAGATGTTGAATTTCTTGGCCTCCCACCCTTTCTGTACAAAAGCTAGGAACATTATCGACCCTTTTGGAATGAACACACTGGTTGGGTTGAGTCTGAGCAACACAAATAGGCCTATAGTTATCCTACCCCTAAATTTCATTGTTAGTATTCTTTCCTAGTGAGATTAGAGACCTGGAAGACAAATCAGTTTCCAGGAGAGGAGGAACAAGTACGTATGGCAAGTAGAAGTTGCTGGGTCTTCATGCCATGTTCTGCTTGAGTCTAACACTCTGGGAAGTGCTTTATTGATTTGCAAGTACAGTTCTCTTCTTAGCAGTCCCAACAATTTTCCAATCTGATAGAAGCTACCTCTCATTTCTCTCCACCAACAAAATTTATGCTGTTATTATGATTTACATTTTTCTTTATTTTTTTCTTTACTCTCTCATGTTGAACAGAGTAAAGAACAGCAACTATTATCATCTTTAAAAAATACTATTAATGTATGACCAGTCTAGTGAACTTTCTTTTAAAATTGCCCTGTCCATATGACACTCAGATGATCACCTAGGCCACTTTATTCACCTGATGGTTGGTCCAACTTAAGGCAGGCTGATTATTATTTACATTTATCTATTACTCATATTATTCATCTCTGAACAAAGGGAATTTCCCAGTGTCACATAGCAAGCTTTATTGGTGAGCAACATATTGAATTCAGGCCTTTCAAGCCCATGTTCAATTATTCAGTTATTAGAAACATAAACTTCATTCTCTTCTTAAACAGTGAGGCTAATGACACCATGACATGCTTTCCTGCAAATAGAATTATTTTGCAGACAAGTGCGGATTAAGAAATATTAGGTGTAATCAATACAAATGGAATTTGGTACACCATTGTCTTTAAATGATGTACTGTCATACTGCTTAACTTGTTTTTCACTTCTTCAAAATTTATCCAGGCAATGTTCTTTTATAACCCTGGCATAATGGCTTATTCTGTGACATAATCTGTTATCTGAACATAAACATTTGAGGAAAGAGGAGTATGTAGCATTATTTTGACACTATTTTGTTTTTGAAATCATAACAGGTTTCTTCATGTGTGCTGTTGATTCAGTTCCTTTCAAAGACTGCATACAATAATTTTGCTGACTATATCACAGACTTGTCTCATTTAATAAGAAAGTGAAGTGTAAATAACAGAGAATCCTAAAAGGAATAGATTATCTGGATCTTTGAGAGTCAGGGTTTATGTTTGTACACATTGTTTGCCTTCATGGGTGATGTGCATTTGGGAACTGAAGGGCATGTAACCAACCTCATCTTGCTGGACCTCTTTGTAATGTTTGGCATTGTCAACTACAGCATCCATCTCTCCTGCCTAGGACAATTAGGAATTGGAAGCACTGTTTTAGTGATTCTATTCCTTCCTTAATGGGTGGATCCAATGGCGGTGCAGGAAGGGTGGTGGTGAGTGGGAAACATCCACCATAGTGTTCCAGGACTCGGTGCTCCTCTCATTCTAAATGTCAGGTTCCAATTAATGTATCCATCACAAACAGAACTCCGAGGCAAGCTGGTTCCTCAAACAACAGGTTCATCTTGGCACAAACTGGTGGAAAGCCAGTACTGAAGGTTCTCGCGCTTTCCACCACATTAAAAGTAAAAGTTTCTTGTTTTCTCAAAACAATAAATCACCTTGTCCAATTGGGATACTGGCTGGTTGCTTGGCGACTTCTCTCCTCCTTCTCTGGCCAGCCAGCCATTGGAATGTCTCTGACTCATAAGAGAGCTAATGTATGTTGTTTTGGATATAAAACTCCATCTATCTGTACTCTCCTCCTTCAACTCCAAACTGTGTCAACCTGAAGGTATGTGAGAAGAAACCTTCATAGAAACAGAAGCTGCAACAAAAAGGGACCAGCCACAGCCAGGTCAGCTTCAGGCTTGACACTAACATTTACATAAAGCCCCTGGGAAAAATCAGTCATCTGTTGATTCAGGATGAAGATGTAGATAGGGAGGAACTGGGTCAGAATCAATCAAAGGAAGACAAAGTAGCTATTCGTTAAGGAGACTTCTGATTCTAGGATTATACCATCTTTGGCTCTTGATGTAATGATGCTTCTAATCTGATGCTCCTCAGGGCTTTGCTCAGCTTTGGCTGCTGTGGCGATTGTGGCTGCCTAATACACTGAAGATTGACACTTTGCCCTTATCTACTTTTGTACTTCTACTTCTGTAATTTGCATTATCTAGGACTGTTCTTGAAGGCCACTTGGAATCTTATACTGGGACAAATGCCATGGCTCTAATGCTTATGGTACAGTTATGGTACTGTATGAGCTGCAATGGCTACCAATTTGTTTCTCCAGCATAGTTGAAAATACTGGTTGCCAAGTACCCATGTGGGGCTGGAACAGTCAGAATTCTGAGGACTGGTCATAAGCACCATTTGTTCATGGCTAACGTAACTTCAAACACTGAAAAAATGATCATAAGTTAAAGACTACATGTATCTCTTTGCTGTAAGAAGTGTCCTTTCTGGGTTTGGTTCCAAGTGGGGAAAAAGACACTGGAAGCATGGAGGCTGTTTGGAAAGATGGTTTAATGGTGGACAGCAGGACCACATGGTTTGAGGTGCTGGGGAAAAGGGGGATCACGTGCCTCAAAGATGTTGAAGAAGAAGGGCTGAGATGCTGAGAGTGTTTGAGTTTTATACTCTCCTTAAGAGTTTCCTGTTCCTATGTTAGAAATGTATCCCATTGGCTGTCACTCCCAGGGGGCAGGGGTTGTAGCTAATTTTGTAGGCTTTTGTCTGTGTGCCACCAGGTTTGGCTGATGTAATCTTCTCAGGTGAGATGGCTTTGGGATTCCTATTATGGTTCTTCCTGTAGATGCTTGTTATGTAGAATAGACTGCCCATTGACAAAGGTGAGGGGAATGAGTGAGCTGGGCCCAGTCCTTAATGGCCCATTGACAAAGGTGGGGGTTACTAGGAGTGAGTCTGTTTCCTGCCTTAAAACATGTTTCTCCATTTTCTCATCCAGAGAAATATAATATTCTGCCTTTTTAATATTTCCTAAAATATTTCATTCCTCTAGGAGGGGGGTAGGTGCTAACTTCCTACATCATTAAACTCAATCACTGAATAGACTTGCTCTGTCAAATCATAGAGAGTAGACATTCATCCTGCTGTGGATAGACAATGGCTAAAATGAGATGATGATGATGATGATGATGATGATGATGATGATGATGATGATGATGATGGTGATGACAACTTTCAAAATAATCAGAAAATTTTCTGGACATTTTTGCATGCCTGTAAATACACACAAAATACTTCATACTTTGAGTTGAAATAAATTTTAAAAAGTTAACTAAATTTTGACATACTCCAACTTTTTGTTATTGGTTATTGGTTAGCCTAATTAACTTCTTTTGTATTATTGTGTTATAGCTCTACATGGGGCTACCCTCAAAGACCATCCGGAGACTGCAATTGGTACAGAATGCAGCTGCGCGAGCTGTGGTGGGTGTGCTGAGATACACCCACGTAACACCTATCCTTTGCCAGCTGCATTGGTTGCCTATTAGTCTCTGGTCGCAATTTAAGGTGTTGGTTTTGACCTTTAAAGCCCTACATGGCTCAGGACCAGGTTACCTCCGGGACTGCATCCTACCACATTCCTCCCTACGACCAGTTAGGTCCCACAGAGTGGGCCTCCTCCAGGTCCCATCAGCCAAACAATGTCGGTTGGCGGGTCCACGGAGGAGAGCCTTCTCTGTGTGAGCCGCAGCTCTCTGGAACCAACTCCCACCAGAGATCTGGACCATTCCCACTCTACTGGTCTTCCGCAAAGCCGTAAAAACATGGCTCTTCCAGCAGGCGGGGTGAATAGGAAGAAGTTCGGATTCTCCCTGAATGAATGGTTTTTAAAATGATGTTATGTTTTTTAAATTGTAATTTTTTTTTATTGTATTGTTCTTATTCCTATTGTATGCTGCCCTGAGTCCTATGGGATTGGGCGGCCTATAAGAACTTTTAATTAAATTAAATTAAATTATGACAAAATGTAGTAAAATTAATGTTTATTCTGTGTGTGTGTCAATCTCAACCTCCACTTAAAGGAGATATAAGATACACATCAATTAAAAACAAACAAGAAGTTGTATATACAGCATACATTTAACCTTAATTTGTTCTATTTCTATTATCATATTTTATTTCAGTATGAAGCTGTGGTAAGAATGTATTTGTTCTGTTTTGTTTCCTTAATAATAAGAATCTATTTTAAGTTTTCCTTTAATCATGATGAACTTGGCTAGTAATTAGCCCATGATATGGTATAATCTAATCATCCTTCGATGAAAAAAATTGTCTTTATGTTCTATGGATTTATGATTGAATAATTCTGCATTCTTCATCCATGACAGGTTTGCAAGAGGCAATTCCATTTGTTATTATATGTGATTTCTTTATTGATTTTTATGCCATTAAAGATGACAGTGAAATTACTGGAAAAAATTATGTGCTAAATTCTCCTTTCCTACCAAATGAATCAACTGTGAAAACATCAAATAATTCTTAATATAGGCTTTATATAATCATTTTAATATTCTAATCCTTAGAGTGTTCTTGTGCATTCATGCACACACAAATACATGCCTTGGGCTCTTGATAACTGTAATGTTCTGCATAAACTCTTTCTATAGACCAGACTACTCAAGATGATAGGCGATCTCTGCATTTAATGTGGATTTGCTGTACTCCTACGAAAAGCAAAAAGTGAGAAATTGCTTTTAAAAGGCAAAGTGACAGAAAGGTGTGGAAGACAGACTTTCCCTGTTCCTGCACAGCTTATCTCTAGAAGCCCTTATGCCACCTTTCTCTTCCCCATGCTTTGGAACTGTGTGGGAAAATAGCTGAAAGAAAATCAGATCTGCTACCAGTGGAGAAGGATCAAAATTGGTCAGCCACAAACTCATGTTGCTCCTTAAATTATTCTTTATGCTCTTTTTTTTGTTACTGATGCAGACCCAGGTTTAAATATCCAGATTTTTATGTATCAGATCTAGTTTGATATTGCCATGGATTAATTATATAGTTTATGTTAGAATAGAACATGGGGACGTGCATAAGCGCACATTCGTGCCTACCGTTCCTGTCCTAATGTACCCATATATTCATACCTCTTATACTCTTATTCATGCTTGTACTATTACATGTATATACAATCATAATTTTACTGTTTATACTTTGCTTTAATCATATATGCTTGACAAATAAAACAAACAAACAAACAAACAGAATAACAGAGTTGGAAGAGACCTTTGAAGTCTTCTAGACCAGGGGTAGGCAAAGTTGGCTCTTCTATGACTCATGGACTTCAACTCCCAGAATTCCTGAGCTAGCATGATTGGCTCAGAAAGTCTGGGAGTTGAAGTCCATGAGTCATAGAAGAGCCAACTTTGCCTACCCCTGTTCTAGACCAATACCCTGCCCAGGCAGGAAACCCAACACCACTTCAGACAAATGGTTATCCAACATCTTCTTAAACACTTCCAGTGTTGGAGCATTCACAACTTCAGAGCTTGTTAATAATAATATAAGAAATACTCATGCTCCGATGGTCATTTTGAAAAATCCTTTCTTAGTGAGCACCTAGAAGCCAAGAGGAACATACGTGGCAAATTTCAAGTTTGTAGGCTTTACGGTTCTGGAGACTTCGTGATTAACGTGTGAGTGGTTTTCGCTTTTATATATATAGATTCCATCCTTCTTTGACCAATAAGTACATGTTCAAAAGCGAAACATATTTAGAAATGTTATATTATCACCAGACTGAAACTTCTGGTTCGAATGGCAGCCGATTTTTATCTGCTTTTGAAATAATTTTTTTTCATCACATTGAGAAAATCCACAGTTTTCCCAAGGGTAAATTTCTATAAACTGCCTTTTCCAAATGCCAACGTATTGACTACATTATCAGGTAAATTAAATAAAGTGCTGATTAGAGAGGATGGCCCATTTTGAACTCCTGAACATCGTTCAGTGGGATTAGTTCCTCTTACAAAGAACAGCTGTTAAATGCCTTAAATTGTCCATTTGATGAGAGATATAGAAAGTTAATAATATTTTGACATTCCAGTTGTTAAATGTTAAGCTCTTCACAAAAGGTATTAATACTTGAAAAATGACCTCATTCCCACTTGATGCAGATAAATTAAATTTGTTAAGATGATTGTAGATCTTATTCATATACCCAGATGGTGGAACATCGGAGCAAGATATTGCGGCAGTTATCTTTCCAATAGTAAAAATGCCAATCTATTTTTTCTGTAGATTTGCCAAAAGCTAATCAAAACAGCATACAAAAGAACAAGTTATCTTACCAAGTAAGAGACTGAGAAAGACTGAGTATATACAGATATTCCTCATGTATATCTTTTTACAGTGGCTGCTGGATTATGCACCAGTTAGCCTACAATGTATTTTTCCCAGCCTGTTGCCTTCCTGAAGTTAGCAATAGCAATAGCACTTAGACTTATATACCGCTTCATAGTGCTTTACAGCCCTCTCTAAGCGGTTTACAGAGTTCAGCATATTGCCCCCAACAATCTGGGTCCTCATTTTACCCACCTCAGAAGGATGGAAGGCTGAGTCAACCTTGAGCCGGTGAGATTTGAACAGCTGAACTGCTAAACTAGCAGTAGTCTGCAGTGCTGCATTTAACCACTGCACCATCTCGGCTCTTATAGTTTTGGGACTGTTTCTCAGAAAACCCAGCAAATGGGTCCATGCTAGCTGAGAATTCTGGGATTTTTGTTCTCATATGGCAGACAACAAATGAAGGAGACCCTTCCACATTTAGAGGAAGGGGAGGGGAGGGGAGGGGAGGGGAGGAAGGAAGGAAGGAAGGTAATAAATTGTTTCAGGCTAAGTTTAATTGGTATCTAAGCCTATGTAGTATTAATTTCACACTGGGTGAAATAATTCATGAGTCTCCAGCATGATATTACAAAAGGCATGATTGGTCCAACACTTGAAAAAAGTGGAAAAAAGTCAACTCTGTGAGTGAAGATTGTACACAACTATTTCAGGCATCATAATTATTATTTCACTATAATTATTAATTACATTCAATAACATATTTGTTATTATTCATATTAATATTTATATGTTACTACTAAATTCCATAACAGTAATATCCTTAAAGTTAGACTAGAATCAGGGAATATTTTATTTTCTTTTTATCTTGATATGCTACACTGGTTAAAAAACCCCAATCTGATTATTTATTCTGATGAACAGGCCATGGCCTTCATGGACACATATTCGTTTTTTTTTAAGGTGTACAAGTTGAGATAACTTGCAAACTTTAAAGCATGTACCCTAATAGAAGTAGCTAGAATTATTCTTAGAGGATTAAGGATGAATAAAGATTCAAGCAATTTGCATGTAAAGAAATAGTGTGCAATATTCTCAGTAAATTTAATGGAGATCATATTGCTCCTTACAAAGATCTTGTCAGGCGTGGAAACCATCTTTTACCTTTTTGTATTCAGGCCTGCCACATTTTCTGCTGTGGGAAAATGGGAGGGGGAATTGTATGGAGTAGGTGATATGTAGTAGTCTAAATAACATTTTTTCCAGAAAGTCAAGGCCGCTGTGCCTGGCAGCTGTGATGAAGTAACTGGGAGGCATCTTCAGTTTTGGACGATGCCTGATTGGATCATGTGATGGACATGTGGGTGCTGGGCAGGGACTTGAACTTTTGTTTGGGTGGAGAAAACCCGGAAGTTCTCAGATTCGGGTGTTCCCAGATGTGCCAATATGACATTCTAATAAAATGGAACTTTGAGGAACTTCAAGCCTCGGAGTCTTATTGAGTTGGAGGTGTTACTTGGAACCCTGACACTCATACTGAAAAAGAAAAACAAAAAGGCATTTGGTGATTGTTATTATTAGGAGAAAGATTTTGAAAGAATACCATCTTGGAGTCCTTGAGGATTATGTCGTGATTGTTGATATGTATCCAATTTCATTTTTATTTTGTTTGTATCTTGAGATGTAAGCAGTTGCAATACTGTATTGCGGCAAATAATGCAAGTCACAAAATAAAAATTTTATTAACTAAGCTTTCGTTTGCCCCTGCTAACATCATCAGAGTATAAAATCCCCATTGAAGAAATGTTTGCTTTTACGTAATGCCAATCGATTTAGTCATTGCACGCGTAATAGGCCCACACCCTTGCCTTCCTCCTGTAATTGGCTTTGTTGATTTTGCCTTAGTCATGCTGACAGATCGGATTTCTGTTACCTCTTTCCCCATTGTGTATTGCCTCTTTCTCTCCCTGGGGGGTAAAGCAGGGCTCTCAGGCATTGCTTTGAAGGTATTTGTCCCGGATTCCTCTCCCTCATTACTATTCTGCTCCCTTTCAGGCACACACGTTGCCTCCTCTAACTTCATCTGTTTTGCCCATGATCTTGTAATGGGTCTGCGTTGTTCTTCACCCCCACATTCCTCTCATTCTGATGCTGCTCTAACGTCCTCTCTTGCACTCAGTTAGGGTTTGTCACACCTTCATTGGGCCAATCTCTATGCCTAAAAGGGGGAATTTGCCCCCGATCTCCATTCAACCATAGTGATCGGTTCCCCTTAAGTCCTTCCTGGTGTCTTAATGCCTGGTATGCCAGTGGTATATCAATATGTCTATTGGCAACCAACTATTGACCGAATTGTTGTTAGAGAACCAGGCTATACCTGGTTTCAAGTTTGTCGGCTTTACGGTTCTGGAGATTTCGTGATTACGGTGTGAGTGGTTTTAGCTTTTATTTATCTAGATAACCATCATGATATAACTAACAACTGCACTCCACAGTCCACAAATTTGGGAAATTGTGCTTTGAATCTAGAAGCTGATTTTGTCTAAAGAACTTGTAAGAACAATGTGATTTTAGCTGTGTGTGTTGTAATTACGTTATTAAGGATGTGCACAGTGTTTATTGTGCTATTTCAGCCCAAAGAAACATAGTATATCACTGAAGAAACAATGGCTGGACTTTCTATCTTTATGATTTCTAAGAGGGCTCCCAGCATTCCATTCTGTTTGAAATAATTTCTCATTGATCAGATGTTTACAGACTTAATCTAATATTCACATAAATGGATTTAAAGGCATGAGAGGTAGGCTCAGGGGAAAGTTCTCTATTCCTTTATGCTATCAAGCATTTCTCTTTTTGTACACCTGTGTAAGTAACAGCATAAATTTGTGCATTTCATGGGCTGATAATTTACTCTGATCCTTTAATGTGATGATTGTTAGCAGATTAAGAATTAGGTCTTTCTTTCTTTCTTTCTTTCTTTCTTTCTTTCTTTCTTTCTTTCTTTCTTTCTTTCTTTCTTTCTGTTGTTACATTAGCAAGATAACTGTGATTCAGAGTGTTTGCTATAGATATAGCTAGAGAGATTTTTTTTAAACACGATCATACAGTGTATACCTTTAAATTACTATACTGAGTTTAGTCATTATTACACCCCAAATAATACACCGGGCTCATTCACATGTCCCATTAATGACATTTTCAAGATACAGTTTCTAAAATGCATGTTTCTTGGTGCATCTTTTGCTTCATCCCCAGCCCGTATCTGACACATTAAGGCTCCAGTGTTTTAAAGTGGAGCCTTACAACTTCCCTCCACACAGGCTTACTCTATGTATGATTTGGGGTGCTTTGCAGAGACTGAAACAATGACCTGTTCAGAGACTGGAGTCCACTTAGCTCCGATTAGCTGCTTGGATTGCAGTATACACAACCCTACTTTTCAGCCATGGCAAGTTTCTGTGGAGTTTAATTTTCCAAAGGATCAGGAATCCTTGCACAGGGAATCACTTTTCTCTCTTTTTAGCTGTATGGCTCCATCATCATTTTGGTATTTATACACTATATAAACTGAGAAGAGTGCAAACTCTGCTGTGTCTGTTCCTTTTGCAAAGTGATCAGCGCTGAACAGGAGACAGGATATGCTAATTTGTCAGTGTTGAGAGGGTTGACAGTGTGTCCTCACTAGCACCTGTCAACAACGTCCTGTCAGTTGTTTTTTGGACAGAAGGAGAGAGACTGAGACAGAGAGAGAACAGACTGAGTTTCTGAGTGCAGAAGAGAGAGAAAGAGTAAATGAAAATGATAGAATAAGCAAGAGGAAAAAGACAGAAAGAAAAAGCAGGCGAGAGAAAGACAATTTGTGATCATCTGCAGAGAGTATGGGGGCTGTACTAAGGTTTTCCATTGAAGCAGGACAGATGGGGGGAAAAATAGCCATTCTATGGGCCAGGTACCAACCAACCTCTTCAGCTCAGCCCAAATTAAGAAGAAAGATTAGTCGATGGTTTCAAACTGGCTGGAAATCCACCAATCCCTTCTGTTAGCTTGTCCCTCCCATTAAAGCTGCCAGAACAATGTCACTTGCTAGTCTCATAACCAAAGCAGAATTGAGATCAATCACTGGGGCAGATAAAAATTATGCTGGCATCCTTTTGGGCCACATCACAGACAGTTGTAAACACATTAAACCACGGAGGTGCTCTTTTTGATACAATAGAAGTTATCAGTCAGTACAGAAGACATGTTGATTTTTCTATTAGAATTAGCAGCTTGTTCCTGCATATTATCTTCTCCCGAGCAGCTGTGTATAGCCAATGTTGTGGCATGTTTTTCAGGATATGCAAAGCATCAGTTCCCTACTTATGCTTGATGAGGTGCAAAAACTGCAGTGGAATCAGGGAAACAATCTGATCCTCTGCAGGAATTTGATATTTCATGAGGGAATAATAATAATGCTTAACTTAATGCCATTTTCTTTGAAAAAAAGAATCTTTCACAGCACTTTTGTAGAGGGCAAAGTTTAGATTTCTATTCATTTTTTCTCCTTCCATTTTTCTTTATCTCTCCTTACCTTTCAGACCATAAGCGCATCTTCATGGAAAATTCAGAGAGTTGCTTACTGCTTTAATCAAAGGTGCTCTGAAGTGTTAATTAGAATCTGCAAAACTGGAGAAAGATAAGGGGGTCTAAATAAGAGAAAGGAATAGTTCTATCACATCTTTCTACTTTTGAAGGAAAGACAGATGCAACATGGGGTTAGCTCCATATGTATTTCTAATATTTTATTCTCTATTTTTGATATTTCAATTTTTAATCATGATTGTTCATATTTTTTATAATTTTTATTTCTATAAAGCCTGTTTTTATCACTTTTTAAAATTGTTTATTACTGTACACTAATCAGAGACACTTTTGGTGAGATGGGCAGATGCAGCATAAATTTGACAAATAAATACACTTCTCTTCTGGTTTATGACTGGCTGAGTTCCATTATCAAATTCTGCATACATTATCATGTTGGTTTTGTGATAACAATTCTCATGGATAATTTGAATTACCTTTTTTAAATTCCTGAGCAAGAGTATGAAGTTATAGTCTCCATCCTCTAACTTCAGCAAAGGTAATGTTGCTTCTTCTCTCTTGTAGATGTACCTTCTGTGTGACACTTTCTTACACATTTATAGACACTGTTATTTTATTTATTTATGTATTTGTAATCCACTTTTATTATTTTTATAAATAATTCAAGGAAGCACACCTAATATTCCTTCCTCCTCCTGTTTTCCACACAACAACAACCCTGTAAGGTGAACTGGGCTGAGAAAGATTGACTGGCCCATATTCACCCAGTTGGTTTTCATGCCTAAGGCAGGATTAGAACTCACAATCTCCTGGTTTCTAGTTTGGTACCTTAGCCACAAGACCAAATTATCTCATTGATAGATCAGATTTGTACATTCAAAATGCTCCTGGTATGAGCCATATAAGCATAATCCCATACTTGAAAAATATTGGGTGTGGCTTTCATAAAGTGACCAGATTTTTTTTTTTAGCGGGACATTGGCGGGGGGCGGGGCCGCCTGGACGCCGTCATTTGAGTTTTGCCCTCTGCGCATGCGCAGAAGGCAAAAGATGCTAATGTCGGCGTCCAGGTGTGTGGGGGGGAGGCGGGAGGCTTTTCCTCGCCTCCCGCCTCCCCTTCGGGAGCCGGCAGTAGCTTGGGCTGGCTGGCTGGCAAGCGACGCAAGATCGCTCCCAAGAAGCGGCTCCCCCCCGCAAAGAGCAGAGACAGGCTGGCCTGGCTCTGGCTCCTTTCCTCCCCAGGAATCCTTTCCTGGGTCTGCCACACGGGGGGAAGGAGCGGAGGCGTGGGGCACCCACCGGACGCCGCCCCGGAGAGAAGACCCGGCCCAGACGCAGCAGAGACGAGCCCCGGCCCCGGCCATGGCATTGGTAAAGGCTGCGATGAAAGGGTGGTGGTGCACAAAGCTGCAGCCTCTGCTGCGTCTGGCCTGGAGGAAAAGCTGGCTGACGGCGCGGGAAAAATCCTTCCTGGCCCTTGCCAGCCGGGCCTGGTCTTCTCTCCAGGGCGGCGTCCGGCGGGTGCCCCACGCCTCCGCTCCTTCCCCCCATGTGGCAGACCCGGGAAAGGATTCCTGGGGAGGAAAGGAGCCGGAGCCAGGCCAGCCTGTCTCTGCTCTCTGCCGGGGGGGGGCGAGATTCAAAGAGTGAATGACATGCGGGAGGCGGGGAGGAAGCTGGGTGGGGCCTGGCTCGGCTACTGAAAGAGTCCCTGGACGTTGCTGGGAATCACCCTGGGGAGAGGAAGAGAGAAAAAAAAGGTGCGGGCGGCTCTGATTTTTTTTTTACACCAGCCGCAGATTTCTGTGTGGGAGACATCCGGTCAGAAGGCGTCGTTTCAAAAAAGCGGGACTTTTTTGAAACGATGCGGGACGCGGGACAATTGGGTTAAAATCAGGTCTGTCCCGCCAAAAGCGGGACGTCTGGTCACCTTAGGCTTTCATCAAATGTTGCCCATGAGTTGGCTGAACCTGTAGATCTTACAATAGATCTTCCCAATGCTACATCAATGGAATTGTTTATTTCTGTCTTTCATTTTCACCTATCAAACTGACTGATCTTGTGACTAGCTGTGTTTGCACTTACCATTTAAAGCACAATAATGATATTCATAAATGCACTGTGAATTAATGCACTGCTTTGCTGTTTGCACATAGCTGTTATAAGCAGTTTCAGTTTTTTTCTCCCTGCAGATAGAGATAGATAGATGATAGATGATAGATAGAAAGATGAGAGATAATACTGGTAATTGATAGATAGAATTAGCAAATATGAAGGCCCTTTGTCAGAAAGCTCCTAAGGGAAACAACAAGACCAATAATTTCATCCAACTATTTCTGCTTAGAGGTTAGAAGAATTGTTTAATCAAAATTCAATGCTGTACTGGCCACAATCTGACTGGGTACTTTCAATACTTGCTGAGAGAGATACTCTTCATGCAGAGATGCAAAACCAGAGATAGCTTTCAAAGAGAAGCGTTGCTTGCCTTATAACTATAAGGCTGTAACCAGAAAGAGCCTTAGCTGGATGTTACTTTGCAAATTCAGCACCATTTATTTCTGAGTAAATAACTATAGGAAATCTGTCTAAATGGTTGCTAGGAATGACATCTAATGGCACATAATCAATCATTCAATGAGGACATACTGTATATAGCAGGGGCGGGTTCCTCTTACTTCCCTACCAGTGCGCTGCATGTGCATCATCTTGTTTCACGTGCATGCACGCTCACTACGCGCACGTGTTTTCTCACATGGTTTTGCTTCCTGCTCATGTGCAGAAGCAAAATTTCACGAGGGGACACACGAGCAAGATTTTGGTGATTATTTGCTCCCGCACATGCCCCCTTGCAAGATTTTGCTTCCACGCATGCGCAGGAAGCAAAAAAAGCCCAAACATTCCAGAAAAAAGATGGTGCTGCGCGACGGACCATTGAAGACGGCACCGGAGCCGTCACGCGCAAATTGGGCAATCGGCGGGTCCTATCGGAATGGCGCACTGGACCACACCAGTAGAAACTCACAGCTGGTACTGTATATAGGATGTAATGAAAGCCTTTAAAAGCTAACAATTCTCTGTATAAGTACTAACTATATAAGTTAATTTCACAGCAAAAACTTGCGTTTTCTTAAAGATGATTGGCATCCATAGTTAAGACAATAAGGATCCATATTTAGAAAAAAATGTACTATTTTGCTTACTATAAATCACTGGAATTCAAATGTTAGGTAGCTGTTTCATCCAAGCTTGACACTGGTTCATAGAAGTCTTTTCATCACTGCATATCATTTCCAATTCTTTAGTTGAGAGTCACAATGCACTTGTACTAAAGACACAGCCCCTTACTTTTTTTTTTCTGACATCCATTACTGTGTAATAATATCCAGGCCTTTTTTCAAAAATATCTATATACTGAGCTTCTGCTGTGCCTTGTCCTCACTTCAGATTTCCAGCACAGACATGATCTCAGCTTTTTCGAGGTGTTAATTCATGGAAAGTTTGCGGACTATTTCCCTTGTAATGAAAAAGGAAGGAACACAAACGTGTAGTTGTGTCCACTTCTAGTGTAGAACACAACGGCAAGTCTGATCAAGGAATTCCGTTTTGGCTTTGCATTGGCAGTATCTAGAACAAGGGTGTCAAACTTGTGGCCTGCTAGCTGGATGCGTCATGCGCTGGCCACTCCCACCCCTGGTTTAGTGAAGGGGGGGAAGTCACTATATGTCACGTGATAATGCCATGACAATGCAAGTTTGACACTCCGATCTAGAAATAGCCAGTGGATGATAACAAGGACTTGCAGACCTGTGCAATAGTGATTGATCTGCAGGTAATTGCAATTATCACCATCACATCGTTCCCCCAAAATTGGAATAAAATGAGAATATCTCAACTTTTCCCCAGGGGTAGCAGAAATAACAATAGTGCATTGTGCAAACAGCCATGGAGGTGCAGCTGAGACAAGTACCAGGAGTACTAATTGTTCAGAGATCTCATATACTTATTTCAAACTAACATCATTATTTACCATAACATTTGCAGAGATGATTGTATGCAACATTTGCCACCTTAGCTCAATTTATTGGGAAGACCTATTTCAGCCTGTTTTCTTCTCATATTTTTGAGTTGTTAGTAGCTCATGGTGTACCAGAACACACGAGCATGTAGTACAGGTTTTGATGTTATATATTCTTGATCATATTTTTAAAGTACAAGTAATTTTACTTCAGGGCAAAACTGAAGAGCTCTTTTAAAATGTCCCTACTGGTTATGTTGTCCCAATGAGATTAATAGTGAAATTGACCTTGCTGATATAATACTGTAAATTATGACTTCAATCAATTTCTTATTAGAGGTCCAATAAAGTCTTCTGAGGAATGTTACGATTTTATAAAACATGGATAATTTCATTTAGTTTTCTTATACTCTTTTAGGTTTTTTTTTCTCTGAAAAGAATTTGCTCATAAAACTATAAACTTGCTTTTAAAACTATTAATTAACTCTCTGAAAAATTACAATTAACTGCTTGATTGAGTTTATGATCCTGAAAACTCTATAGTACCTTAACTAGGCATTGAAATACTTAGTTTAGAGGAGAAATATGTGCATTTACAAATGCATATTATGTAAATGGAAGAATTATGTAAACTAATTATATTTATTTTACATAATTGGAACATTTAATATTGTTTTGTTATTTATTTTTAAACAAAATGAGATTGGAATTCATCCTCAGGCTCTTTTTTCTGCCATATCATAGCATCTTCATGTCAGTTAAATATGTATCTCATACAATATATATATATAAATTATTGACCAGTGAAACCCAGTATTTTAAAATAGGTGTTCAACTATGTTTAGAATCAAACCAAGCCGGAACCCAGGCTCATATCATCAGAGAAGACATTCCACGATGTTGACTCCATCACTTAAAAGCAGTGGTCTTCAAACTTGGCAACTTTAAGACTTGTGGTTTTCAACTCCCAAAATTCATAGCTGGCTGGAGAATTCTGGGAGTTGAAGTCCACAAGTCTTAAAGTTGCCAAGTTTGGGGACCCCTGCTAAAAAGGCTCCTTCTCATCTGAATGATTGATTCCTCAAGGAGGATGGAGAACAAAGTCTCTGAAACTGACTTTATTTTGCTATACTGTATGTTTTAAATACCCTTGCTTTTATTTGCTTGTCACTAGTAAAACTCTGATCTCATAATTTCAAAGGAACATAATATTCAGGTTGCTAAAAGTCACATAGCACACATGAAATAAATGTCCTTCAAAGCTTACTAACAAAAAATCTTTGAAATATTTTGTGTGTGTGTGTGTGTGTGTGTGTGTGTGTGTGTGTGTGTGTGTGCGTGGTGTTCTTGGAAATATGGGTTCTTCTAATTCTGCAAATATACATACAGATTTGAATGCTTAACAACATTAACACTTTTTTATAAGAAAAAAATACAGCTTTCCCTCATTTTCTTTAGAAATCTATATAGATGTTGTGCCCCAAAAATAATGCATACTCTTTACCTTTTGCAGGTATTCATTGTTTCTCTAAAAATATCTATTTTTGAGCGTAAGGCAGAAGAACTTATTATTTTCATGGAAAGGTATTTTGTACTTTGCTATTCACTCAATCACATTTTTGTCTAATATATAAAATGATAGCACAATTATGCTTTCTATTATATCTGTTAAGACTTGTTACAAAGTAAATTTGCTATAGATTAGAAGACTACGGCATGAATATTTCCTACTGTGCTGTAAAAAAATTGTGAAATTTGTTGAATGTGGATTTTTATAAGCTTCAAAGGTCAATGCTGCATTTGTACAGATTTCCAAGGTGTTTTTTTTTCCACACACACATTTAAAAATGTGTAGTGAGAACAGAGGTGGGTTCCTCCCAGTTCGGACCAGTTCGCCTGAACCAGTAGCAAACCGCCGGTGACGTCACGATGATGTCATGGAACCGGTTTAGTTGGTGCCGGTCCATGGAGGCTGCCATCTTTTTTTATTATTATTTTTTTAAAAAAATTATTTGAATTTTTCCCTGGGGTTTTTCTTTTGTGCATGTGCAGAAGCTGAGTTTCCAGCACTGTGCATGCGTTGTCATCTTGTTTTTGGCTTTTTAAAAAAACTTTTTTTTGCCACTGCACATGTGCATGCGCGTGAAGCATGTGCATGCCCACGAGGCACTCCCACACAACTTGCAGGATGAAGAGAACTGGCAGCGAGGTAAGTTAGAACCCACCCCTAAGCAAGGACAATAAGTAAGGGAAAAATCTTGTAAATTATTCTGTGTCAACTACAAGCAATGTTCATTATAATAATGAATCATATAAATGACACTAGATCAGGGGTAAAATTCAGCAGGTTCTGACAGGTTCTGGAGAACTGGTAGCAGAAACTTTGAGAACTGGCAAATACCACCTCTGGCTGGCCCAGAATGGGGTGGGAATGGAGATTTTGCAATACCCTTCCCCCAGGAGTGGGGAGGGAATGGGGATTTTGCAGTATCCTTCCCCTGCCATGCCCACCAAGCCATGCCCACAGAACCGGTAGGGAAAAATTTTGAATTTCACCCCTGTACTAGATAATTATTAGCGATGGAATAATATGTTTGCATTGAAAAGAATAAGGCAATGAAATTATTTTGTGTCAGTTTGTATATGAGTGTTGATTATAAGAAATACACACCACAAACAATATTATAATATTTAATAGTCAAATAAAGTCTACTGAACAAATGTGGACTTAGATTACACTAATCCATTCTATATGGGGCTGCCTTTAAGGACTACTTGGAAACAATTGATCCAGAATATAGTGGCCAATATACTTACTGGCCAGTTTTGGTACTGCCAGGTTATGCCACCACTGTGAGAACTGCATCAGTTGCTAAGGTGTATCTTAGGTGTTGATTGCTACATTATAGATTACCAGCCTATGTACAATGAAGTATCTGCTTCATTGTACAGCCAAAAGGACAAGATAGCACCTGGTATTGGTCCCCCTATATGATTTTTGGTGGTAGCTCTGTAGTACAGCTTGCCTATTGAGATAAGGATGCTCCCCCACCATTCTTATGGCCTTCCAAAGAGTAGTAATAACTTGCCTTTTTTTTTGGAAGCCCTTGAGGATTGATTGTATAGCCACAAATATATCTATGTAAATGTTGTGTGCGTGTGTGTGTTTGTGTTTGTGTGTGTGTGTGTGTGTGTTCCTTTGTTATTATGAAGAATATTTTAGTTACTGAGCTTTTTAAATATACTGTTTATTTTTATAGTTATTTTAATATCTGTAAACTGTTGAGGCTCCATGAGGATTGAGTTGGTAGATAAATTGGATGCCTGCATACAAACATAAATAACTTTGTAACCACAAAGCTCAGCCCTATAGATGTTTGCTCAGAAAGAAGCATATTGGATTAAGTAAACTGATAATATATACAGCCATGCAATAATGTCTTATGCTTGCGGAGTAAAATCTATTGTGTTGCAGAAAATATGTTCTGGTTAGAAAAAAAAATTAAATAGAAATACATTTATTTAAAAATAATCTGTAAAACGCCTTCTGGACGTTTTATTTTATTTATTTATTTATTTTGTCAAGTACGTGTTGGTAATATACATAGATGTAACATTGTTTATATACATAAGATTGGTACTGATAAGAGGGAACATTAGGACAGGGACGGTAGGCACGCTGGTGCACTTATGCACGCCCCTTACTGACCTCTTAGGAAGCAAACTGGAAATATAAGCAGTTAAATATTATACAAGCAATCCAGGTTCAACTTCTATGCCAAAAGCCCATTAGAAAAGGATGGTTTTGGTAGTTTTGTGAAATGCAAGCAGGGGAAGGGCACCCCTCTCTCGGGATGGTTCTGGGAGAGAAGATCTTGCAAAGATCACTTAACAAAGCATTGAGCCATTGCTGGCTATGGAAGGCCAAGTTTCCTTTTCAGCGAAGATCCAACCAGCCTGGTCTCTGAGGGCCTTGGTCACCTGTCATACGCTAAGTCAATGTAGGAGCAGATTGATCACATTTATCTACGGAGCTCTTATAACACAAAATTCTTTAGCCTCTCTGAATCTAACCTTAGTTTAACTCCAACAGTGATGGTACAAAAATGAAAAAAAAGTTGCGCATAGAAAACTTCCCTTATCAGCTCTGAGAATTTTTTTTTTTAAAAAAAAATACAAATAGCTGCCTTTTACTGAATCAGATAACTGGGCCCAGTAGACTGTCTTCTCCATACTGTTTATTTGGATTATCAGTCAGAAGTTGCAAGATGCCATTTCTAGTAGTGCATAAAATATGGAAACCTGCAATGCTTGACATACCGTATTTTTCGGAGTATAAGACGCACCTAGATTTTAGAGGCGGAAAACAAGGAAAAAAGTATTCTGAACCAAATGGTGCAGTAATATATTATTTAATAAAATACCAGTGTAGCAGAATACTTTTTACAATCATGTATACTTTTTACAACCATGTACACTTTTTACAACCATGTATACTTTTTACAATCATGTACACTTTTTACAATCATGTATACTTTTTACAACCATGTACACTTTTTACAACCATGTATACTTTTTACAAACTTCAAACTTGACAGCTTTAAGACTAGTGGACTTCAACTCCCAGAATTCCTCCTCCAGTCATGCTAGCTCAGGAATGGGAGTTGAAGTCCACAAGTCTTAAACTTGCCAAGTTTGAAGACCCTTGAACCCCTAACCCCTAACCCAGGGTTCTTCAAACTTGACAGCTTTAAGACTAGTGGACTTCAACTCCCAGAATTCCTCCTCCAGTCATGCTAGATAGGGTAATTAGAAGGCAAAAACGCCCCAATTTTTGCAAAAAACGGCCTGTTTTTCGCTCGGTTTTTTTTTTTTTGCAAAAACAGGGCATGCAAAGGATCTGGGAAGCCTGCAGAGCACTCCTAGGGGGTGGGGGAAGGCAACCCCCCCATTTTTGCAAAAAACCGGCCCATTTTTTGCAAAAATTGGATGCGGGGGCAGGGCTTCAGGAGGCTAAAAATTGCTGTATTCGGTGTATAAGACGCACTGACATTTCCACCCTATTTTGGGGGGCAAAAAGGTGCGTCTTATATTCTGAAAAATACGGTACCTTTTAAAAACATTTACATATCCTTTTTGCAGTGAGTAAGGTTTCTCTGCTAATAAGTGAATGTTTCCCCTGACATTTTTTTCCCCAAATGTGGTTATCTCTGGGGGGAGGGGGAATACGAGATGTGCTAGTGCTTATCCTTCTGACAAGACTCCAAGAAACCAGGCAAAGGTCTTTGCTATACTTCCTTCATGGTTCTGTCATGTGGAGAGGTCAAAGGCTGATGCTGGTATTTATGACTTACAAAATGTGTGTTTTACCATTCAACAATGTCCCCATTCCATTATGCAAAACCTAAACTTCTCAGTGAAAAAGTTAAGGCTTTCTTAACTTAAGTTAAGAGCTATGGTGGTGCTATGGTTAGAATGCAGTATCGCAGGCTAATTCTGCTGACTGCTGATTGCCAGCAGGTCGCCAGTTCGAATCTCACCAGCTCAAGGTTGACTAAGCCTTCCATCCTTCCGAGATTAGTAAAATGAGGACCCAGATTGTTGGGGGCAATGTAAACAACTTAGAGACTCTGTAAACAACTTAGAGAGGGCTGTAAAGCACTGTGAAGCGGTACATAAGTCTAAGTGCTATTGCTATTTCTTGATTTTTTTTCTTCTCTCTTTTTTTCCCCCAACCATGTCCTTTATCTTCTTTTGTTTCCATGTAGCCTACATTTTAAACCCCTTGGATACATACAATAATGCCTAAAATCACATATTACAAGGTCCTAGGACATGCTAAATTGCAAGATATACAGATAACAATCAGATATATATTATGATGTGATTCAAGGTGAGTCAGAATGTAGTTGGTGATTGTTTGCATATGTATGGATACATAAATGGTTTATACAGAACAATATGTTAGAAAGCAAGAAAATGCAGCCAAGAATTTATATAATGCCATTGCCATTCCAAGTGGAAAAAATGCCTCTGCCAAAGAAATTAGGTCACATATATGCTGTAAGTATATATAAGTATTTTATATATTATTTGGAAAAATTGCATAACTGTTATCTATATCCATCTTTATTTTTATGTGAAAGAATTCTGATTTATTTTTTCACTTTTCTTTTTTGCTGAAACTATATGTATATGTGTGTGTGTGTGTGTGTGTGTATACACACACACACACACAAACTCTCTCTCTCTCTCTCTCTCTCTGTGTGTGTGTGTGTGTGTGTGTGTGTGTGTGTGTGCGCGCGCGCGCGCGCGTATGCATATGCATATTTATTTATTTATTTATTTATTTAAATAGATTTGTATGCCGCCCAACTCCCGGGGGACTCTGGGCGGCTTATGTATATGAATATGAGCCATGGTGGCAAAGTGGTTAGAATGCAGTATTGCAGGCTACTTCTGCTGCCAGCCGGCTGCCTGCAGATTGGCAGTTCGATTCTCACCGGCTCAAGGTTGACTCAGCCTTCCATCCTTCCGAGGTCAGAAAAATGAAGACCCAGATTGTTGTTGGGGGCAATAGGCTGACTCTGTAAACTGTTTAGAGTGAGCTGTAAAGCAGTGTGAAGCAATATATAAGAAGTCTAGTGCTAGTGCTGCTATATGCATATGTATATGTTTATGTATATGTATATGTATATGTGTATTCCGATCCCGGAACAGTGGGTCAGTGACTGAGGCAAGCCAGGCTTCTGTGCTAACAGCTCTCTTTATTTCTTACAAATAGCTAACAGGTTGCCAGTGTGCGATAGCTAACACACCCGCTCTCTCAGCTGATGACAATGAACGAGTCCTGTTTGACAGCTCTTTATATAGTGAGCTGTCAAACAGGTAGCCATTGGCTACTAGCCAATCAGGAGGCAGCGTGCGCCCTCTGTAGAGAGCGAATCTGAGTGAGAACTCACGGACATAACAATGTGTATATATGTATATATGTATATGTATATGTATATGTATATGTATATGTATATGTATATGTATATGTATATGTATATGTATATGTATATGTATATGTATATGTATATGTACACGTATACAATACGTATACGTATATGTATACATACTGTATATGTATATGTATGTATATGTGTATGTGTATTTGTATTTGTAGTAATGCAGCATCACTACTGTAGGCCTTGAGTTGCTATCAATATCTTTTCCTGATGCCTTGAGCCATTAGGGTCTGGATGGGAGAGAACAGACAAAAGTTGAACCCAAGAAATATGGAGTTGCTTTTGATATATCAGAGTTCTCAGTTATCATTAGTGACAGACAGCATCATTCATGTATGATTGATCTTAGGAAAGAGGGGAATGTATGAATGATCTTAGGAAAGAGGGAAAGATGCCTAGCAAACAATTAAACAAGACAGGCAGGAACCCGTAGTCACTTAATGGTCAGAAAAAGAAACTTAGAAGGACGTGCTCTAGTGAATCAACCAATTAAAAGTGGAGGCGGGAAATTTGTGCCTTCAGACTTGCAAGATTTTGTTAAGGTAGCCTTACAATAAAGTAGAAGTGATTCATCTTGTTGTGTTTCCTGTCTCATTTACTTGGGATCGCTGACATCAATATTGTAAGTCTGAAATCAATGATTACTTGTATATTCAAGAATAATTTGGTTGCAATAAAATAGAAGTGTGATCAATCAGTCAATCAATGAAACATGATATGATTATTAGAGTGGGTGATGTGAGTTGTCTTCTTAGTCCCTGCTATTCTTAAGTCTGGGAGAGATATTCATACCAGAGAAGCTGTTAATCCAGATTTCGCTGTTTTTATTTTAGATGTATCAACCCACCCAGTAGTGGTTTCTAAAACCCGTTGCTACCGGTTCGTGCTCGCGCTTGCGTGCACGCGCAACACTTCTGCGCATGCACAGAAGCGTCCCGGGCAGGTGGGATGCCGGTGCTACTGGTTTGGAGAACCGGGCTGAACTGGGAGCAAACCACCACTGCACCCACCTCTCAGAAGCAGTACAGAAGATTAATCCTACATTTCTATTAGGCAGCTTAATCACCATTTTTCCTTTGGCTAGGGCCAGAACTTTTCTGCTGAAAGCAATCATAACCTTTCTAACAGAGATAATCTCAGAAGGGATGGAAAGGAAGGTTGCATTAGAATACTAGTATATTTCTAGCTCTGTTTAAATTAATCAATTAGATAAAGCCATTGTTAGAACTAGAATATAAATAATGAATTGAGCATAATGGTGAATATTATAAACAAAACAAAAGAAGAAGCAGAATCCACATTCATGGCCAACCTTAATCAGCTCTCTTTATGCCATATTTCTCTCAGTAATAAAATATTAGTAGTCTCTTGTGGGTTGTTGTTTCCTCCTGTTAGAAATATCATAAAATTCCCTTGGGTAAGGAAAGAATCAAATATTTTTCACAGAGACCTTTGTATGGTCTATGGATATTGTGAACAAGTCTTGAAAAACTGCTGGTTTTAATTACATATACCCCTGGTTTTAATTACAGATAAAAATAAAAGGGCTTAAGATAATTAAATTGAAGCTAATTTTAGGATGCAATCCACTGCAGTAAAAAGGGATGGCAAACTTCCTTTGATTTGAAAAGAACAAGACTACAGATATTAAAGAATAGAATAATAGCCTAAACAGAAAGTTTGGTTGATTGGTTGACAGTCTGTAAGTCATTTAATCAATCAGGAGTTCCTGATTTAAAATGGACATATGAGCTGTGCAGTAGAAAACTAGTATGAAGTTATAGCCCCTCTGGGTTTGTTTGTGTTGAATGTGCTAAGCATTCAGGCCCAATCCTGGTTAAACCTATCATATGTGAAGTGGGGATATTAAAATCTGTCTTATAACTTGAGCTGCAAAATCCAGTAACTGACACTGGACTACCAGTTGTTTTAATTTCCATTGGTTAATGTTTTGCTATAAACAGAAAATCAGTGAGTATCTGCCTTATATCTTAAATTCATTTTCTTTCAATGTGATGACTATTGTACAGTAGTGGTCCCCAACCTTTTTTGTTCTGTAGACCGGCAGCAACGGTGGCAGCTTTGGGGATTTCAGTGGCAGAGGGGAAGGGTTTCACGCAAGCAACCTAAATACCCCACCTGAGTAAATGAAGCACGCTTGCTCACTGCTTCAGCGGCCTGATTCCCAATGGGCTGCTGCCCAAGAGTTGGGGACTCCTGTCTTAGAGAATGCTCTATCTAAAATTGCTGATAAAAGTAAAATTCTAAGGAAGAAGGATAATAATAAAACTTTGGAGAGTACATAGCTGAAATTCCATAAACTCTTAACTTTGTGGGCGCTTTAGAGTTACAGAAAAATGCAGGCAAGGGAACTGAAACTAATTCAATGAATTCTGAGGAATCAACCAAGAATTCATCTGATTGTTGAATTCATCTGATTATTGAAGTATTACTATCCTGGGGAAGAAAAGAAGGAAAAGGGTGACTTTGCTTTCCTCCTTCTACATGATCAAGCTGTTACTGTAAGATATGGAGGATTTGCTCCCTTATAAGTACTCTCTTTTGGAACATATTGACTTCCTAAATTTCTTAGACTTCCAGTTTCCTGTTTTGTGATGGTTAGAGATGGTCACTTATATACAATGTGCTCCCGAATTAACTGGATGCATTTGCTTAATTTCCAAAGAGGATAACTAACAGATTTATTCTAAAAACTTCTTGTGAGGAATGAGTTGCCTTAATTCCTATCCCATCTGCACTTCATGAATTGAACCCAGATCTTCCCTGGGGAAAGAGTCAATTTCTAGTTTGAAAACAGCCTGAGCCATCTGTGTTCTACATGGGATTATTCTTTTAAGCTTTCAGATAAAAAGTGAAATCTCCTCTCCTATATTTTATGTCATGCAAATACTAAATGACTGGCAACCAGTAATTCCTGTGTCAAAATTTTGATGAACGGTTTTGTAATCTATATACAGTTCAATGATATGCCAGCCATGGATATGCAAACTCCCTTCCAGCGGAGCAATTAATTGCAGTCACTAGTGATGAAATGGTAGCTCTTTTAATCTTATTTTAAAGATAGAGTGCAGCAGCACTATTTTCTTCCTTTTGGGTAGATTGAACAAGATTTGGGAATAGGCAAATCATTCAATGCTAACCTGGACTTTAACTTTCACATCCTTGTTTCCGTGGCCTGTCTGGAAAACTTTAGAGAGCTTACATAAGGATTATAATATTTACAGTGTAATATTGACATAAAATAATAACAACCAGAGACTCTGAGAGTCACGCAGCATACAAGTTTAATACATTGTTGTTGTTGATGGCAGAGATAGATGAAACCTATTAGCCACTATGATATATTAAACAATTAAAATGTACTTGCCCAGGCTAGACTAGAATTTCATGTTTCCATATGGTTGACCTATGTTTTCACTTCTGGAATACGTCAGGCTCAAAATAGAATTAGAACAAGCAATTAGACTTCAGCTTTCATGTGGACAAATATATACTATGTTGCATAAATTGCTGCTTAATGAGATATCATAAGCACTCTTCTATTCCAGTGAAGCTTGATGTGAGCCAAATATGTAAATATTATATGAAACAAGGACAAACTACCTATGGAAATGAGTTTATATGTTCTACCTTCCTCTTTTCAGCCATCTTGTTCAGAGGATGGCTATAATGGAAAACATCTTTTATCTAAGAAAGCTTTCATTGTCATTGAGAATGTCACTCCCCCTGAATATAGGCAGAAAGTTTCCATTGTATAAACCATCTTTTAAAGCTTTGTGAAGATCTGTACTGAAATCTTTGTAACAGTGATCCATTGAGTGGGTTGATGAAATCCCACACTATAATTACCAGAAGCTAGCACAAATTTGTTCAAAACAGATTGTGCCAGACAATTCTTATTTGTTTTCTTTGACAATTTTACCTGATTAGTAGACCAAGGGAATGCTGTGGATATATTGTATTTAGACCATAATAAGGTATTTGAAAAAGTTGACCTTAGTATCCTTTTTTTTGTAATCTTGAAGAATGTGGCATGGGTGGTTCCAGAATCAGATCACATCAAATCTTTATTATAGCCTTTGGGTCAAAAGCACAGCTATAAATAAATAGTCCTATAATTATTAACGACACTTCTAAAAAATTCAGCAAAATTAAGTATCATACATAACTGTTGTACAAATAGCAGTAGCAATCACCCAAAGTTAAATTTCAACTCTAGGTAGGATGGAGGCAACAAATGATAGAACAAAATTGGGCAACATGGTATGTCAGGATCCTGATCATATAGAAACAGTGACAGGTAGACATTGTGGCCTCTGCCAGGATAATTCTTTAAATGGAATAAATATACAGTATATCTTCCTTGATTCCTTTTAGAAAGAGAATAACAAACGAGTAAATGGCTTAAGGAATCCACAGAGCCCTCTCCACATGGACTTAAGCCTGCTAAAAAGGGATACTATTATATAGCTTCCACAGAACTGCATAGAGTAGTGCAATCAACATAACCAAGGTGAAAGCCTTGCAAAATTTCAGAATTAGAATTGAATAAAGATGTGATAATGACATATGCCCATTTGAGAAGAATCCATAAACTAAAGGGTTGGATAGTAGACTTAAACTGGTTTGAAAATAATATTCCAGATATGTTGTTTAAGATGACTCTTGGCATTTTTCAAGATCTAATGGAAATAGACTTTGTAAAGAAAGTCCTAAGGACTGGAGTTCGTTATTAGCTTTTCTTAGCTAGATTGATTTTAAATCTCTCTGAGCATCCGAGAATCTGCAGAACCAGACCCACAGGGGAAAATATCAATTTCAACCAGAAATTAAGGAGATAGAATTAGACTCTGGCACCGACAGAAACAAAATCTGTCTCTAAACATAAAACATCATTCTTGATGCATCTTGAAACTGTGAGTATTACTCTTATAAATTTTAGCTGGATAGCTTCCAGGCTATTAAACTTTGAAAAATGCAAATTGGAACATCATAAAGAAGCTGAGTGATAACCTTAGCAAGAAAAGCCTTGATGAATTTGCTAACAATTGGCTGACAATTGGCTACATGATCTTTGATGGCTCTATGTTCACATGGAGGGATGTATGGGATGGGTTCTATCCTAAATGCAGTATGCTTAACATCTTCATAAATGACTTAGATGAGACAAAAGAAGAGATGCATAAAATTTGTTGCAGGATCCAATCTGAGTTGGTCACTGGGACCAGAGGTTTTGTTTTCTGAGCTTTCAGACTCCTTCTGGAGCCTATCTTCAGGAAACTGGGACATGTACTGTATATTCACCTTCATTGATAAAATTTATGGATAACACAAAGGTGGAGAGAGAGGTGAATGGGAATTGCTAACATGAAGAAAAGATTGGAAAGCCATTTGTCTGGCACAGTACAAGAATTCCTGCATAGGCAGGTGGTTGGATTACAAGACCTTCAACTCTATAATTCTATGATAGTTCTATGATTGAAAGATAAACTAATAACAACTTGGAAAAGAAAAAAGGGGATCAATCCTAAACAGTGTGTTTAATTTGTTGTGATTCACACTTTTCTATTTTCGAATGTAAAATCATAAATAGGAGTCCATAACTACTAGCTGCATTTCTCAGTAGTAACAATTAATCTCCTTTCCCTTTTCCTGTTAGAAATAGCATATAAAGAATTTGGCAAGAATTTCCCCATTTTTGAGACATTTAACTATTTGAAAAAGCTTCACAGTAAATTTGCAGTCATTGTAGCAATTTCCTGAATCTGGATTAACATACCTACTGTCTTCAAAACACTAGAGTAAATACAGACACAATATCTATCCATGCAAATCTCATGAATCGAAAAGGATTAAATGTAAATTCTATTATCATTTTAAATTACCGTATATACAGTACTGAAATTTATCCTAAATAGCAGGAGATCCTCAAAAATAAACTTGAAATATTAGCATTCAAATATGCTTCCTCCTTCTACAAGCACCTTCTGGTTTAGGAGGGAAGATGTGCTTTTTCTTCTAATTTTATAAAAATTGTATGTTACGAACTTAGAACTACCAGTGACATTCAAGGATCTGTGTAACTATTTTGAATCAATATATGAAATAAGGCAAGGGTTTCTTTCCCATTTGTCCATATATCTGAATTCATCTATCAATATATCTTTGCACATTTTTCTCTCTCCTTAGACGACTGAATGATATCTTGCCCATCTTTTTTCTACCTTCTTAGCCCTCCATCCATCATCCTCTGGTTCACTATTGACTTTTGAAGAATGCCATATCTGTATAAAAGGTTTGTGCTGCTTAAATGTAATATTGTCTCAGTGCTATCTATAGAAATGGTAATGCATGTTTCTGTCCCAGATATCTCATGAAGAAATTCATTTTGGTGCTATGAAAGCGGAATTACCAGATGGAGAGATTTTGCAGTGTGCTATGATTGGCAGATCTGTGACAATGGGAATATGATACCCCCTAAGTAAATCATACCAGCTTTCTGCTTCCCTCTCTAGCACCTTATTTCTCACTTCATAATGAGCCCCTCAATATGCTCTCACACACAATGTTTGGCCTTGATTCAAAGTCACAATCAGATTACTTGGAGTGGAATAAGTAAAGCCACTTGGAAGTAAGGTTTGCAAAATGTTTTTGTTTATGAGATGTTACTGTCAGTGGGTAAGCCCCTGGACATGGCTTTTGCTGAAAGATATTTTAATTTCCAGTCTCTCCCCAAAGGGCATGTGGTGTTTACATAAAGGTAATCTTTATTAAAATGGAAAGCAGCTAAAATACCATCTGAAGAAGAAGTATTCAAGAAAATATTGGACTGTGCAGAGATGAATAGATTGACAATGAAACTTAAAGATAAGGAAGATTCAGAATATTATAAAGTATGGGTGAAGTTTTATGATTGGATAGAAAAAGAATATATATAGAAATTGAATTAAAATGTTCAAAAGAAAGGAAAGTGGAGAATAAATGGGGGTAACCCAGATGTCAAAAATTAGATTTGGTGGAGGCAGCACTGGATTAACAGCGTATACCTAGAATAAAGAATTATATGCATAGATAAGTTTAAAAATATGAATCTTTAAAGTGACACCGATAAGTTAAATATGTATGGAGATACCTTATCAGTCTGTTAAATATAATAAGTACTAGGATTATAATCACTCAGGGAAAGGTTTAGAAGGAGAAGGAGGAAGTAGAAGGGAGGGGAGAAAGGAAGGAGTGGAGGGAAGTAGGAAGGGGGAGAGAAGGAGTAAGAACGTAGATGGAAGGTATGGAGACAGAGGGAGGGGAATGTGAGGAAAAGAAGATAAACAGACTGATAAATGACAGCAAACAATAGGTGCAAAAATAGGATATTTAATTCTGTTTGATTGGATTTAAAAATGCATAAGTATGTATGTTATTGATATGTTTTTTAAGGTATACGTATTGATGTATAGGGTATATGGGGTGCTCAGGGAGGGATAGCATCTCTGGTGTAGGGGCATGTCATGTCCTTTTACGGCAGCTCATTTTAGGGCAGCTTTTAGGGCGGCTCGTTCACCTTTGGTCCCCACCTGTCACCCAGCTCTCACCTGTGGCTCCTAACAGCTGTAGCATGCGCAGCGGCCACACCCCAGGCAACAGCTTTGACAGGCTGGCCAAACCAGGTTGAGAGTAGCCGTTGGGTCATCGACCTTCAGTGAGATAGGGACTTGTCTATCCCGAGCATGTGAAGACAGATTCCGGTGGACTGAGTGGATGAAATCTACTAGAATAGGTCAATGGTCATGAGGGCGGTCTCTGCAAGCAATGTGGTACGCTAAAGATGCCCTGGTCAACCACTGCGCCCAGCCTATCTCCAACTGTCTCGACTCTTGTCCTGCTATTTGGAGCAAGATGGAATCTGGGAAGAGAGAATGAGGCTGACTATGCGCACCTCTCCCTCACTTTAATCCAGTTCACACGCAAGTCTTGGCATCCTCCCCCCCAGATGTCAAGGTCCTCTTCGAACACAATGGATGAACATCATCATCATCATCATCATCATCGATGTATAAATGGAAATTTTTGAGAAAAAATAAAAACTTTTTTAAAAAGGTAATCTTTATTGAGAGGCATAAAAAGTAATAATATATCCAAACTTTGCCTTTCTCAATGGCTTAGGATGGGTGCTGGTAATTTACATATAAATATTTAAGCAGAGTTGTATTTGCTTAGCCAGCTTGATTCTTAGAACAACTTGAACTAGAAACAACTATAGCAAACTGTAGCATGTGGAAAAGAGCAGCAAGATAATTAAAAATAGTGTTTGGGATTGCACACATGACCACACAGTCTATGACTCTCATAAGTTTATGTTTCAGTGTTAAAAAATCAGAAAGAATCTGGTAGCATTTTCAAGAGTAATACATTTTATTGCCATACACAAGCTTTTGTGAGCTGTTGCTTACTTCATCAGAAGTCTGGAATGGCTTACCTGATATATTCTTTTTATTATAACTTTCCACATATCATGGCCATTACCAAATGGGACTCTATATATTGCATCTACAAAGCACATTGTGGCTTTGATCAACTGTGACTTTCCAGTAAAATATAATCAGTATAATATTCAATTTTACTTGTAATAAAAATAGGATTAATAAATATTAATATGGCATCTGGAAAGATTTGTTCATTAGCAAGGGGAAATTAGGCTGTTGATGTGTTTACATGTTTATGTTTGATTGTTTGTTTGGACTGCAACCACTGTGACTACAATAGTTATGCCCTAGTGAGTCAGTGACTGATTGAGCCCTCTAGCATTGGGTGTTGACATAAGGAGGCTGATATCACACTGATTGTCACACTGGACCTTCACAAAGCTCTAGGTGGAGGATTGTTGAGAATGTAGTCAGGCTGCATCTGCACATGACCCTGGGCAATGGAAGAAGCAAATTATTCAGTATCCTGTTTCACTCAGGTTTCAGGCTGGATTCAGACACAACTTGTTGGTGATTTCTGGCACAGTCAGGATGGGGGTAATGCATCTACCCTTGTTTCCCATGTCTCTGAGCAGCCTTTGATACTGTCTTCCAAGACATCCTTCTGGACTCTGTCCATGGGTTATTTAATGATCTGTGAGACAGGTGAGAAACAGAGGGAAAAGACACAGCATAGGAAATGGTTTCAGGTTTAACAGAGCCGAGGTGGCGCAGTGGTTAGAATGAGGTACTGCAAGCCACTTTAGTTGACTGTGATCTGCAAGTCAGCAGTTCAAATTTCACCGAGGTTGACTCAGCCTTCCATCCTTCCGAGGTAGGTAAAATGAGGACCCTGATTGTTGGGGGCAATGTAAATATACATAAACCGCTTAGAGAGTGCTTGCACTGTGAGGCGGTATATAAATACCACCAATAAATAAATAAATAAATAAATAAATAAATAAATAAATAAATAAATAAATAAATAAATAAATAAATAAATAAATAAATAAATAAATAAATAAATAAATAAATAAATAAATAATAAAACAATAGAGTTGGACTGGACTGCTCAAGCAGGAAACTCTATAACAGTGGTGGCGAACCTTTTTCGGCTCGCGTGCCAAAAAAGGGGGGGTGCTCGCGTGCGCTCGCGTGCCCACACCCATTCCCTCCCCCCACGCATGTGCACAACACCCCCCATGCTGCCCCCTGCGCATGCGCACCCCCCCACCTCTGCACAAAGGCTTACCGGAGCCTGGAACGACGAAACCGGCAAACCGGAAGTGCGAAAAAACGCACTTCCGGTTTGCCAGTATGCTGTTTTTTGCACTCCGGAGGGTTCAGGGAAGCTCCCTGAAGCTCCGGAATGCAAAAAACTACAAAACGGACAAACCGGAGGTGCGAAAAAGTGCATTTCCGGTTTGTCCGTTTTGTAGTTTTTTGCATTCCGGAGCTTCAGGGAGCTTCCCTGAACCCTCCAGAGTGCAAAAAACAGCACACCGGCAAACCGGAAGTGCGTTTTTTTTGCACTTCCGGTTTGCCGGTGGGAACCCTCGCGTGCCGGCTTCTATGGCTCCGCGTGCCACCTCTGGCACGCGTGCCATAGGTTCGCCACCACGGCTCTATAACATTTCAGAGAACATTTCAGACAGTTGTTCAATCTTTTCTTAAAAACGTCCAGTGTTGGAGCAACTACAACTTCTGGAGGCAAGTTGTTCCACTGATTAATTGCTATAACTCTCAGGAAATTTCACCTTAGCTCTAAATAGGTTGGTTGGTTGATTCTTGTTTTGCCTTTGGAGTTAGGTGCTTTGGACAAGAGGTTGACTCCCTCTTCTTTGTGACAACCCGTTAGATATCGGAAAGCTGGAAAGCTGCTATTGTGTCACCCCAGTTCTTCTTTTAATTAAACTAGAAATATCCAATTCCTGCAACCGTTTTTCATATGTTTTAGCCTCCAGTCTCCTAATCATCTTTGTCCTCAACATCTTTTTAATATCATTATATCATTAAGGTAGCACAAATAAAATAAAAAGCAGAAGTTTTAAATTGAAACTAGGGACACAGGCATGGGGTGCATTAACAATGGGATGAGAGGAGGAGGAGATAATTCTTTCCTGTACTGAGAAAATGGTAAGTAGCTTCTACTAGCAATAGGTCAATTTAGAAGTAATGGATTTGTCCGTACTTGGGGTCTCTTCCATCCCATCTCTGCTCTGCTCCTCGGAGTATGCACAGTGTGAAATGAATCTATATATGCTCCTTTTTGTTTAATTCAAATTGGAATGCTGACATTTCAAATTGTTCATAATATTAGGTATTCCTTTCCTATTAAAATATAATTCTTGTGTTTTGTGACAACAAAAGATGTTATTTGCAAAGGAATTTTGAATAATAGGATTCAAAGTCAATTAAAAGAGATTTATGTGTTAAGGAATTGTCTTAACATCATTGTTAAGGAACTATTAAGGGGTCAATAGTTTGGATATTCTCTTTAAGCACTGGCAATGGTTTCCTGTATCTTTTTTCTCTGTTCTCTGTTCTCACATGGAATTAGCCTTTCTCAGCTGCCATCTATTTTCAAAATGTACAAATGTAGAAAGAACAGTGTGTAAGAGCTAGAATAAATTATGGAAGAGGGGGAATGAACAATTTAGCTTGACCATGCCCACTTCACTCATTGACATGAAGCATCTGACACATCCCAGAAGGCCAAAACACATTGCTCTCTGTTTCTCTTTCTTCCAATTCATACAGAATGTACAAGAAAAAAAATCCTCTATGTAAATATTCACCCTCAAACCCCAATGTAAAGTTTGTTTTAATGCCATAATTACCTGGCAGGAAAGTATTTCCAAAATAATTATTTGTGAATTGGGAGATGGCTGTCATCTTACATTGGCTGAGAAGACTAGATGGACATATAATAGGCAACGTGATTGTTTGATTCCATTGGCTAACATGATCCTGAGAAAAATATACCCAGCAAAAATGGCCTTAAAATAGGACACACAGATTTGACTTTCATCTCTAGACTTTTCTTGCTCTCCTACTTCCCTGTACCATTATACTGTATCATTTTCTTTCCTACACTATTCTATAGTGCCATTTCCCTCCTTATCCCCCTATACCAGGGCTCTCCAACCTTGGCAACTTTAAGACTTGTGGACTTCAATTCCCAGAATTCCTCAGCCAATTCTGGGAGTTGAAGTCAACAAGTCTTAAAGTTGCCAAGGTTGGAGATCTCTGCCCTATACCATTCTTCTGTAATATGAGTGGAAGCAAACAAATAAATCAACGAACAGATCAGACTCATGGAAATAGCTACCGGTATGTCACAAGCAGCAGATTATTTAAGATTTTTTTTCTTTTCCATTCCTTTTATTCATTTATCCAGATGATAAATGCTGATTTTCCAGTCCTCTTTAAGAACTAATGAAAGGTTGGTTCTATAATTCCACTATTATGATATTTTACCCGTACACTAAACATGTAAGAGCTATTATGTGAAAGTTCTTTCAATGCTGCTAATTGGACAAACTAATCTAGTTGTGCAATTCTGATAAATATGTCTTTCAATTTTTTCAGCTGGCATAGCTTTAACCATTCTGCAGAAGTGAGAAAATGCACCATCTATATGTTGTATTGTGATACATAAAGACTTATCCTTGTGACAAAGGAATTATTTACACATAGCTAGAGTTGAGTTGTTAGCGAAATGTTAGAACCTAGCATCTTTCTATTGCTCTTTTGTCATCTTGTGATGTTCTTTGTGACATGGTTAGATGTAAGTGGGAATAGGTTCGTATTATCTCTCTGGCCCTTATGGAATTTGAAATTTGATTGCATTATTATGCTTTTGCTGTCCAAATCCTAGTTATTTCTCCTTATACAAATTAATCACTGTGAGTTAAATCTATTTCAGATTTCTTCTGTAAAAGAAACACCTTCATAGGTAACATAAATAATTAATTTGATTTGAGAAATATTTTTACATCAAAGACTTATACTCTGATACTAATTTGATTCCAAAAAATGTTTGTTAGTATTTTCTGACTTGTCCTCCCAAAATAAAATATTTATTCACTGATGAGATGGAACACTATACAAATATTTGGGTATCACTGACAATAAGTGGTGGAGATAAATGATTTTTTTTTTGCATTTGCATTTGCATTTGCAATTTTCATGCATTTGTATATTGAAGCAACCAAATATAACGTTTGGTTTCTCTTATTATTTCGTTGTATATATTAACAATGTAAGCATCATTGTTTAGGACATTTCCTACATTAATTAGTATGAACAGATACCTACTTTTGTTTTCATTCCATCAATTTCAGGAAAAAAAATGAGAATAACAGAAAGTATGGCAATTTCTAGCGCCACCTATTGGAGGAAAGATAGAACATGACATATTCTGTTGTTTCACTTGAGATGTTTATGTATGCAAGAAAGTGACTAAATTTGAAAACCATTAATACACCCTTATTTCCTTGTACTACTTTATATACATTTGTAGATTTCTCTTAAGCAACTAATGTTTTAAGACTAGTAACAGATTATCCTTTTTTAAAAAAAAATATGCCCTTATTGTCACTTTATCAGAACAGAAGAACTAAATTTATAAAATTTTATACAAATTAAATTTAAGATTAATTAAGACATAACTCTTGGACAGTATATATGAATATTCTGAGAACTTAT